>VZRN01000229.1:18731-48396 GCA_013397935.1 Dasyornis broadbenti
ACACAACAAAAATTCAAAATCCAGCATCACCAACACAATAATTGCCCTTTCCATGTGTCCTGTCCACGGTGACTCCGAGCAAAGGGGCTGGAGGGTCAAAGAGCTGCCCTTGGAGACTCTTTAAAGCAAAGGGAGGATGTTCCGTGATAAATTTAATGTCGAAAGCCGTGTTTTTCTCCCTTCTTTTCATAGGAATTTCATAGGCACTCACTGACAGCTCAGCTCTTGCACGGCTGTTTGTTTGCTGTGGACGAATGCCAGCTGTAACTTAGATCCACTTAAATATTTCATGGAAAACCGGGATTGCTTCCCTTCTGTGGCCACCCCACAAGAGCCAGGGGCAGGGTGACTTAGGGATGAGATTCCACTCTCCGACTGCCGCTGCTGGCAGGAGCCCCTTGGGCAGCATGGAGCTCACATTCCTGGGAAGGTTTATATCCCTTTTTTTGTTTTGTTTTTAACTTATTCATAGCAAGAACCAAAAATAACCTGAAGCAACCTGAAAGGTGAATGTGTCTGTTTAGAGAAGAGTTAGAGCCCCTTCCAGGGCCTAAAGGGGCTCCAGCAGAGCTGGAGAGGCACTGGGAACAAGGGGAGGAGGGGCAGGACAAGGGGAAATGGCTTTAAGCAGACCGTGGGTAGATTTAGATGGGATAATGGGAAGAAATTCCTCCCTGGCACAGGGTGCCCAGAGAAGCTGTGGCTGCCCCTGGATCCCTGGAAGTGCCCAAGGCCAGGCTGGAAGGGGCTTGGAGCAGCCTGGGATAGGGGAAGGTGTCCCTGCCCATGGCAGGGGGTGGGATGGGATGAGTTAAAGGTTTTTTCCAACCCAACCTATTCCCCAGTTCCATGATTTAACAGGAGCAGACTCACAAGGAAAGGGGGAGAAATGGAACAGCCAGAGCCAACCAAGCACAGGAGCTCCAGAAGTGCCCCCTGTGCTGCTGGGTCTGCATTTCAGTGGGTGGATGGCCTTTGGTGGCCCCTTGAGCTGCAGCCACCGTCCCTGGAGGGCCCAGCCCAGCAGCTCAAGGAGCCTGGGGACACGGCCCCTGCCCTGTCCCACTGTCCTGGTGTCCCCTGCAGTGCCAGAACCATCCCATGGGGAAACCCCAAAGCCCCTCCAGACCCGCTGTGCATCCTTTTTGCCTCCAAAACAGACCTGGATTCTCACCCTGAGTCCTCCTTCCCCATCCCAACGAGGAGAGGCCCAAATCCTGCCCTTCCAGCACTCCCGGGGCCCAGCTGTTGCTCTGCTCCCTGCTGTTCCTGCCAGGACACCCCTGGACAGCACGGAGGGGTTTGGTAGGGATGTGGCCCACGGGACACCTGCAGCGGGTGCCTCGTGCCACCCTCCAGGACAGCCCTGGCCCAGCAGAGCTCCTGCCACCATGGGCAGCCCCAGCCAGGCCCGGGAATGCTCCTCATTAATCCCAGAATTTATGCTGCCCATAAAGCCCATCCCAGTGACATATTTAGTATCCCAATTAATACCCAGCGACAGACATTTTAATGGAACTAATTCCAGGCTGGATGCTCCCTTTAGAGGGATATAAATGGCCTCACATGGTGCTATTGATCCCTGTGGCCGCAGCATTCCACAGCAATTCCCTCATCCATCCATCCCAGATATCCTGGGAAGGTCCACAGGCTTCAAATCCCAGTGGGATTTTCCCTTTGGCTGCATGGTGGGGAAAAGGGATTCCCAGGAAAAAGAAGCAGCATCCTGCCCTGTGGGCTTGGGGAGTGGGATGGGATGGGATGGGATGGGATGGGATGGGATGGGATGGGATGGGATGGGATGGGATGGGATGGGATGGGATGGGCAGCTCCTCTGCAGATCCAGCTCCATCCCAAGGTCTCCAGCCTCTCTCCCGGTGTCAGGCAGGATGGGAACATCATTTTGTTTGTTTGGAAGCCCCCACCTCGCAGGGCCTTCCCCCACGGCTGCAGGGATGAGGCCATGGTGCTGCTTCCAGCTCCGGAGCAGGGTTGCCACGGAAACCGATCCTGTTGAGTTTTTCCTGATCTCCAAAGCCAGCCCGTGGCATCAGAGCTCTCATCCACAGTGTCCAGGGGGAGATTCCCCCAATCCCAGCTGATTTACTGCCCCTCTCCCCCTCCACCCCACAGCCCTGAGTGCGAGCCCAGCCACACTGCCCTCGTGCTCTCAGCTTTCCAAGGCTTCCCAGAATTCCACACAGGATACCTTGGTGGGGTTTCTCATCCCACCTCCATTCCTTGCCTTTAACCCTCCCTGCTTGGCAGGATCCCCTCGGACAGCCTGGAAAGTTGCTCCCTTCCCTGCTCCACATCCTCAATCCCACGTCAGGTGCTCGGGCAGTGGAGGAGGCCACAGACATCCCTCTGGAAGGAGGGAGAGGGTCTGGGAATGCGCAGGGAAGGGCAGGTGAGCTGTGGGGGGAGGGCAGGGGGAAGGGCCATGCACTCAGCGAGGTCTCCAGGCAGAGCAGGCCCTGCCTCCCTCCTTCCCTGCATCCAAAGGCTGCCGTTCCATTATTCATCCCCCTTCAGGGGAACTAGCTCATCCTAATAAAAGTGTCAGAAGGAATCCACAAATACATCCATAGCCAGCACGAGGAGTTCCACGGAGCTCTGGTGCTCTCTGCACTCCTGGGCTGCCACCTCGACTCCCCCCGAGCTGGGGCAGACATTCCCTGCCATCCCAGACATGGAATGGTGCCTGCAGGGAGCTCAGGGAGATGCCTGAGCCCTCAGGCAAGATCCTGGATATGTGGGACCTGGATATCTCAGCTTCCTGCATCCAAAGCTCCTGCATGGCTTTGCTGCATCCCAAAGGCTTTGCTGCCTTACTCCATCAATTTTGTTCCTGTCCAAAGCCCGGGACGAGCCTCCCAAACATCCCAAACTCTGCTCTGCCAACCCTGCAGTGACACACAGTCATGGCCCCATCAACACGGGCAGCACTGGGACATCCCAAATTCACTTCAGGGTTGCCCAGAGAAGCTGTGTATGCCCCTGGATCCCTGGCAGTGTCCAAGGCCAGGCTGGACAGGGCTTGGAGCAGCCTGGGGTGGTGGAAGGTGTCCCTGCCCTTCCATGTCCGCCCATTCCAGCAGCCCTGGGCAGCAGGGAGCCTCAGGTGGCATTTGGGACTGAGCCTGCATGGAATGTGGGCAGAGGTTCCCTGGGGATCAGAGAGCAGCCTCTGCTTCCATCCAGGAGCTACCAGATCCTGTCAAAAATCAGCTCTGGGGAGTGGAGGAGTGCAGGGAACAGCCAGGCCTTGCCTGGTGCAGGTTGTTTGTACTGGAGCACAGATCACGGCAAAATCCGAGGGAAAATCCTTTGCCAAGCAAAGCCCACAGTCCATGGAGTCCATCCTGCTGAACCAATACTGGCTGTGCCTGCTGCTCTCCACCTGCGATGGCCAAGGGAAAAGCAGAGCAGGCTCCGATTTGCCTCTAATGTTCTTTGGATGTCATCTGTTCCTCCAAACAAATACTCCATCGTTTGAGGTTTCTGGGAGAGCCTCAGCTCTGTCCTGACCAAACCTCCTGCCAAAAGCACACATTCCCTTTGCCAGGCCAACACTTATTCCCTGAGGAATATTTGCCTGTGTTTCCAGGCCCTTCTGAAGTTTAAGGCTTTGTTTCATCACTGCCATCACCAAATTCCAATGTCTCTTTGCCAAAGAGCTCTCCTGGACCAAATTGTCCATGATTTCCCTGCTTTTCCAGTCTGTTTTCC
Source organism: Dasyornis broadbenti (assembly GCA_013397935.1). NCBI lineage: Eukaryota > Metazoa > Chordata > Aves > Passeriformes > Dasyornithidae > Dasyornis > Dasyornis broadbenti. The sequence continues at coordinate 22,464 of VZRN01000229.1, forward strand.
TGCTGGGAAAGTGTTGCTCTGAGCACTGATACCACTGGAAGGACTCTGCACCAAGGCCTGGTCCCAGATGGTATTTTGTTCCTGGAGTGTCTTTCCTTTCAGCATAAACAGCATAAAGACCTCTGGGAATGGGAATAATCTGGGATTTGATGGACTGTGTTCAATGATCCAGAGGGGAGGGACAGCCCAGCCAGGGGAATGTCCTTTGTGAGATCCTGTCCTTCCTCCAAGAGGGCTCATGGCAGGGGCAGATTTGCTTTGTCTTCGTGATTTTTGGACACCTCCAGTCAAAGGCACTAAGCCGGGATAATTGCTGTGCGTGGCTCTTCCCAGATCCCATGAACAGCAGGAATTTTGGCAATTCCTATGAGCAAACGAGGTGGAGATGCCCAGTTCTGCTGGGTCTGGTGCAGCCACGGGAGCAGCAGCTGCTGTTGGGGAGCATGGAGAGGTCACTGAGCCACTCCCTGCACACTCCTGATGGGAATTTCCCCTTCCTGGCCATCACAGCCACTCCAAAAACCCCTTGGAGCAATCCCATTCCCACTAAAACCCTCCTGTGCCTTTGCTGCTGGTGCCTTATCATAAACCACCTTCCTAACACGGAATTTTTGTGCTGCCTTTTGGTTCAAAGCTTCCTGCTCCCGACTTTCAGGTCCAGAAAGGCCCGGAGCGATGATTTACAGGAGTTCTAATGATTAACAGAAGTTTTAATAAATCCTGATGGATTTATTGTTTATCTTTTGGACTGAGAGATCACGAGGGATTGTTTATTCCAACGTCTTGGAGCTCATATAAAATGTTTTATTGCTGCACTTCCAGATCTGTACAAAATTGCTGCAACACTTCACAGTGGACTAAATCAGGGGAGGTGAAACCCTTAATTTTTGGGAATATGAGGTCTCGTGTCCATCCCCAATTTTTGGGAATATCAGGTTTTCTGTCCGTCCCCCTCAGGGTGCCATTCCCACAGGTGCTGCTGTGCCCTCCCCATGGGGCTGCCACCGCTCCCCATTTCCAGAGGGGCTTTGGGAAGCACAGTCCCACTCCCAGGGAGGGGGAAGTGACTTTTTTTGGGAGTGGCGTGGTCAGAGCCAGGGAACACATCCCGAGGATGCCGGGTCGGCTCTGCGTGCTGATTTACAGCGAGGGCAGAGGCAGCCGTGCCTTTTCCATGGGATTCGTGTCAGCATTTGGCAAAAATAGCAGCAGAGCCGCCCTGGCTGCCCAGCCCGGCGTCTGGAGCTGTGCTCCGAACGGAGCCAGGGAATTGTGTGGCCAGGCTGGGCCCAAGATTTCACTTCTACTTTTCATGCCGAGACTGCAGCTCAAAAAGCCAGCGAGGAAATGAATTCCCGGTGTCTGTCACCCAGGCAGGACCAGGATCAGGGACACAAGCCCCGCAGAGAGACGGGTGCGCTGATGGGCGCCCGGGCTGACACTGCCCAGCCTTCGGTCACACGGATGGAGAGACAGAGAGCCTGGGAAAGGGAAAGGAAAAGGAAAAGGAAAAGGAAAAGGAAAAGGAAAAGGAAAAGGAAAAGGAAAAGGAAAAGGAAAAGGAAAAGGAAAAGGAAAAGGAAAAGGAAAAGGAAAAGCTTGGAAAGGCTCTGCAGGCTTCCTGGGATGCCCCAGGGCTCTGGGAGGGGACCATCCATAGGATTTGGGGTTCTGCAGGGCCAGGGAACAGCGTCACTGTGCGAGGAGCAGGGAATCCTGGCAGGGCTGGGGCAGGGCTGGGGCAGGACTGGCAGGAAAGGTCATCAAACCCAGAAAATACGGAGCCAGAGCCTCCAGGTGGGCCAGAGACCTTTGTGAATTTTGTATCTGTTTCATCAACCGCTCTTCTATTCCGAGAAAACCTGGGATGGTTTGGATCAATTTAGGATGTTTTTCTGACCATAAACTCAGTTTGGGGTGAGTCAGCAAGGAAAGGAACCCATTCCCTCCAGGAGCAGAGCACACATCCAGAGCAATTCCAGGTTGCCCATGGACACAGCAGGAATCAAACCAGGCCCTGTGTTCAAGAGAAAATAACGGTAGAGAAGTAAAAATACTTCTAAAAACCTAAAACCCTGTTTGTATTCATGGAATCATGGAGTGGTTTAGACTGGAAGGGAACTTAAATCTCATTTTGTTCCACCACCTTCAGGGACAACTTCCACCATCCCAGGCTGCTCCAAGCCCTGTCCAGCCTGGCCTTGGACACTTCCAGGGATCCAGGGGCAGCCACAGCTTCTCTGGGCACCCTGGGCCAGGGCCTCCCCACCCTCACAGGAAGAGTTCCTTCCCAATATCCCATCTGTCCCTGCCCTCTGGCAGTGGGAAGCCATTCCCTGTGTCCTGTCCCTCCATCCCTTGTCCCCAGTCCCTCTCCAGCTCTCCTGGGGCCCCTTTAGGCCCTGGCAGGGGCTCTGAGCTCTCCTCGGAGCCTCTTCCTGCTGCTGCTGTGAACAAAACACCTTCAATGGACTGAGCCCAAAGCCCCAGACACCTCCGGCTTGTCCAGAGGGTGGAGCTGAACCATTTTCCCCTTCCCAAGCTGGTGCCAGGCTGGGCTGGGCTGGGCTGGGCTGGGCTGGGCTGATCCTCAGCAGGGAAGGGAGGAAGGAGTGGACACGGGAGGATTAAAGCCTTGGCGCTGCCCATGCTAAACACGAGCCATCTGACAGATGTTCCTCGATCCCTTTCCCAACCACCTCGGAGAGCCTGGCAGCTCCCAGCGTCCAGTGATGACACGAGGAAGGACGAGTTTTCCCTGAGTTTGTTCAGGACTGGGAAGCCTTGTTGAGTTTTGAAATAATCCCAATTTTGTATGCATTTGACTATTTCTGCCCTGTGTGAGCCAATCTACAGCCGATCTCATTTATCAATTAGCATTTATAACGTCCTTATCACCATGGAATCAAAACACTGGAAATGGATTAAAGAATAAGCAGGCTGCCTGGGGGAGGCAGGAACTCCATCTCCTCTGGATTCGGGGTGATCTCATCAGGGGGACAGGGGCAGGCACAATTTTTAGATCCTGCACAGAATTTGAGCAAGGAGTCATTGGAAATAATTAGAGTAATTAGTCCAGAATTAAGAGGGTTTTTATTCTGGACCTGAATGTTCATGGGGGGAGTTATTCTGGAAGAGCTCTTCTGGAAAACCTCATCCCCTGCTCCCTCTGCTTCTGGTTTATCCCAAATAATTTCCAGAGCTTCCCCTCCCTCTCATCTCAGCCCTGTGGAGTCGTTGGTATCCACGGGAAGTGCTCCTGGAGTGGTGGCGAGCGGGATGCTGCTGTTCCCAGCCACTCTGGAGGAAAGGATTGCAGCACAAGGAGGGCCCTGCTGGGACCAGGAGAAGCAGGAGGTGTCCCCAGTGGCTCAGAAATGTCACTTTAAGGTGAATTATTTACCCCAAAGCCGGCTGACCATGAGCTGCATCCCAATCCCAACAGTGGGAAGCACAAATGGGCATTGGGACACCTGGGCCAGGATTAGTGGGGTCAGTCCTAACCCAGGGCGTGGCTTTGTTCAGAACATTTTGGGGCTGGGGGTCAAGAGCAGCATTTGGAAGTGAGCATGTTGTTATCCCATCTCCACGTGGATGTGTCCCAATCCAGACGCCCCCTCCCTGTGTCCTGGGCTGATCTCCTAGCAGGAAAGGGGGAATTCTGCCCTTGTGCCCGCTCAGGTGAGGCCCCACCTGCAGAGCTGCCCCAGCCCTGGGGCCCAGCACAGGAAGGAGCTGGAGCTGCTGGAGAGAGTCCAGAGGAGGCACCAGGATGAGCAGAGGGATGGAGCAGCTCTGCTGGGAGGAAAGGCTGGGAGAGCTGGGATTGTTCAGCCTGGAGAGGAGAAGCTTTGGGGTGACCTCATTGTGGCCTTGCAGAGCCTGGAGGAGCTGACAAGAAACCTGGAGAGAGACTGGGGACAAGGGATGGAGGGACAGGACACAGGGAATGGCTTCCCACTGCCAGAGGGCAGGGATAGATGGGATGTTGGGAAGGAATTCCTACATGTGAGGATGGGGAGACCCTGGCACAGGGTGCCCAGAGAAGCTGTGGCTGCCCCTGGATCCCTGGCAGTGTCCAAGGCCAGGCTGGACAGGGCTTGGAGCAGCCTGGGCTGGTGGAAGGTGTCCCTGCCCATGGTGGGGGTGGGACTGGATGGGATTTAAATTCCCTTCCAACCCAAACCATTCCATGATTCCATGATTCACCCCTGTCACCTCTCCAGGGAGGTCCTGGTGTGTCCCCCCTCAGCAGCGATGTGGGGCTGCCACACTCTGGTGCCACAGGACGGCCACTCCTTGGTCTTTGGCAAGGGCTGCAGAGGCAGGAAGGGCCCCAGGGCTCCTGTAGCCGAGGGAGATGCCATGGGCTGAGCCCCAGCCAGGCATCCTCGCTGCTGGAAAGGAGATTTTGGGGAATAATCCAAATGCTCACCCCCTGCGGCACCCGGGCTGTGGCCAGCAGCAGCAGCAGCAGGCCCTACACGAATGCTGTGGCAGCTCTGTCATGGGCAGGGCTGTGCTGGCTGCTCCTCCCCTCCCTCATGCAAGAGTAATTGCAATTTCTTTTTGTATTGCTCAGGGTCAAGCAGAGACCAAGAATTGTACAGCAGCCCTGTGCCCTGGACAAGTGACCCTCCCCAGTGGGACACTCCTTCCCTGTGCCACCCGAGTGCCACACAATGTCACCTCCAACTGCCAGCGCGAGGAAAAGCATAATGAGCCTCCATCTGAGCCATTATTATGCTGGGGATGTGCTAAAATAAGAATATTCATGAGGAAGCATTTGTTTATCCAAGTAGCCTTGAGCATTCAGCAGTGAAGGGCTGGACTCGCAGTGGCCAGGAGTCAATATTTGTCCAATATTAACAGAGCAGAAACGGTCGGTTTGGACATCCAAATGCTCCTCCTGCTTGGATTCCAGAGAAATCCGTGCGGTTCCCTGCTGTGGTGCCAAAACCCCTCCGAGTTTTGTCGGTGCTGAATGTCACGGCAAGGACGGAGGGCCGGGAAGGCAGGGCCGTGCTCGGGGTGTTTACTCAGAGCATTTTCATGCTAAATTGGCTCGGGCTGCAGGTGCCAGCTGCAAATCACCGTGGCGCTGGGATGCTGATTCCTGACACGGAGCCGCTGGATTCAATCAGCTTTGCCAGCCGTGGACGGCGTCCCACAGCCGGGCCAGGCACTGTGGCCACACCAGAGTGCTCCTTAACCTCCCTGCCATTCCAGCAGCTCCTCCTCCAGCTGGTTCGTGGCTCCATCCTTGATGTCTCCATCCCCTCCGGGGCATGGGCTGGACACTGGGCTTGGATTTTCTGCCCCGGTTCTCTGGATTCCCCCTTGCAGGGGTTGCAGCAGCTCTGAGCACGATGGCTTTGCCTGGGATGAGGGATGAACATTTTCTGCCATCGCTCCATCCCCAGACCCTGCTGTCCCTCAGCCAAGGCCAGCAGCAGAGCCAGGCTGCCCAGGAGCAGTTTTCCTGGCTGGAAAAGCAGCAGCAGGCAGGAGCCAAGGCACACATCCCCACAGAGAGAGCTGTCCTGCAGGGGCAGGGACAGGAGCAGGAGTGAGGCAAACAGCTGGGAAGGCTGGAGCAGCTGCTCTGCATCCCAGCCAGGTGGCAGGAGCAGGGAAGGGCACCGGGAAAGAGCTGAGAGTGCTGCAAAATCCAGAGCTCCTGCTGGGAAGCCTCAGCAGCTGCCAGCGCTGCTGCCTCCGCCCTGGATGCATGTTCTCCCTGCATCCAAACCCTTTCCCCAGGCACCTGGACAGCTCCAGGCTGCTGATCCTCCCCTCCAGCCTCAGGGATGCATCCCCGGACCCTGCCCAGCCACACAGGGCTTCATCCAGTGCCCCCCTTCTGCTTCTCCAGCCTCAGGCTTGGAGCTCATATTTTCTGGGATCACTCTGTGTGCTCAGGCAGGATTTTGGTCTCAGGGAACTGTGCCTGGAAAGCATCTCCGGACAAGGGGCAGCAGGAACAGGGAAAAGGCTGAGGAGGAAAAGCCCAGAACATCTTCATGGCATCTCTTAGTGCACGATAGCAATTTGTGTCAAGTCAAAGATGAAGCAGAACAGATCCAGGGCTTCCCTAATCCTCTTTTTTTAATTTCCTTTGTGAGTGCACAGTCCTTGCTCCAACCTCAGGATTCCCAGCTCCTCTGAGACACCTTCCCAGCTTTCCACTTCTCCTGCCCACAGGGAGGCAGGAAAACGGGGTCCTGCCATTTCCCCCTGCAGCAGCTCCCGGGTGCTCAGCACCTCACCCAAGGGTGCTGTGGGGTTCAGGTTCCCCCAGGAGCCAGAGCAGGGCCCCTGGTGGGAGCAGGGAGCACAGACGGAGCCAGGATGCCCCAGGAGCAGCCAGCACCAGAGGCAGAGGGGTGAACCCACAGCAGGGAGCACCTGCAGAGGGACAGAGCCACATCCAGCCAGGGAAGAACAGGATGGGGCTCACATCCCTGATTTTGGGAGCCCTGCTGGCCATCCATGAGGCAGTGTTGAAGCAAAGGATAATTATTTCTGTTTCTAATGAGCAGGATGAGCTGCTGGGCCAGGCTCCAGAGCAGCAGAGAAAGTGGTTCCCATGTCCAAAACCCGGGCAGCTCCTGCCTGAGTGATGCCCCACAACACAAAGGCCCCAGCAGCACATCCTTCCCTTTATCCTGGACAAAAAGCATCAAATTCACAACTTTGCAGAGTTTTACCACGAAAACTGGCCTGGAGTGTCACTGCAGTGGTGGCTTGGCAGGCAACAAACGCTGGGAAAAGGAAAACCAGGACCACGTTCTGCACTTCCACTGTGACCCTACAACCACGGCTGTCCCTGACCCTGATCCTTGGGAAAAGCAAATCCCCCGAGCTCCGAGCAGCCAAGAACAGCCCTGGCAGAGTGCTGGAGGAGCTCCCAGAGGCACCAGGACACACTGGGAATGTTTTAGTCTCCCCTCTCCCATTCCTGATGGTTTTCCCACCGTTTCTGAGCCCTCACTGTGGAGTTCATGCTCAGCCGGCTCTCATTGTCCCTGCTGTGCTGTCAGTGCTGCTGGAATACGGGAAGAGGCTCCCAGATCCAGGCTGGGTGTGCTGGTTCCTGCTCCCCAGGCTGGCTGCTCCCAGCTCCAGGAGCTCCCTTCCCTTGGCTTCCTGTCTCTCCCAGCCGGGGCTGGAGGCTTCAATCCTCTCTTATCTGCCACAATCATCTTGGCAGGCTGGATCCCTCCCCAGCGCCTGCAGTGCTGGTTCCTCTGGGAGCAGCAGCAGGGATGCCTGGCGCCAAACAGCCTCCCGAAGGCAAAGCGGGATTCGCAACCGAAAAATGGAGCAGCACTTGGGAAAAAGAATGTTTCATCGAGGAAACAAGGCCTCCGTGCCCCCAAAGCCAAAGCACAGCTCCGTGCTGCTCTCCCTCCCAGCCACTGCTGGAGCTGGGAGCTGGGTGGGGATGGTGCCTCTGTCAGAAAAGGGGGATGTGATGGGCTCAGGAGCAGGGAACGAACCTGCGGGGCCCAGGAGCAGGGAACGAGCCTGCGGGGCCCAGGAGCAGGGAACGAGCCTGCGGGGCCCAGGAGCAGGGAACGAGCCTGCGGGGCCCAGGAGCAGGGAACGAGCCTGCGGGGCCCAGGAGCAGGGAACGAACCTGCTGGGCCCAGGAGCAGCGATGAGCCTGCGCTGCAAGCAGGGGAGGTGCAGCCTGCACGAACATCCCCCCCAGCCCCAGAAAAACATGGAGAGAGTGGCATGAGCCAATAGTGGAATCATGGAATCATAGTCTGGGTTGGAAGGACCTTAGAGCTCATCTCATTCCCAGCCCCTGCCATGGGAATCCTTCCACTATCCCAGGTCGCTCCAGCCTGGCCTTGGACACTTCCAGGGCTGGGGCAGCCACAGCTGCTCTGGGCAATATTGAAATGAGAGGCTCCATTGTCCCTCTGGAAACAGCCAGGGACAATCCATGGATCCATCACCCACAGGTTTGGAGCCAACTCCATGCGTTTCCCACTCTGATGGAAAGCAAAACCTTCTTCTGAGCAGATGCTCAGGCTGCTCCTTTGCTGTGTGTGGATCCTCCAGGCTCTTCCTCGGAGCAGCCCAAGGGGAAAACACCCTGAACTCCATGGAAATTGCATTTACTTTGGAAAGCCTGGATTAGACCTCAGGGCTCAGCCCATTTAATGCTTGAGAAACTCCATCCTTTGCAGGTCAGGAGTTTCCATGCTCGAGTTTCACTCCGTGCTTCCTCGGAGTCTCTGTGCTGCCTCCTGCTTCTCCAGCCTGGATTTAGTGTTGGAGAAACTCCCTGGCCCCAGCTGAAGGATAATAATTGAATAACATGCAACATTACACTCTTAGGTTTCATTCATTTTCACCCTCACAGCATCTGTAAAATCTAAAATGAGCTCTCATCTCCAGGCTGTCATCCTGCCCAGCAACAACAAATCCCAACGAAAAGGGAGGACATTGCAAATCCAAACCTGTGAATTACCTCAAACAATCTCATTCAGGATTTGATTCACATTTCAGGGCACAGCTCCCACCGTAAATTAATAAGATATAAGCTTGTAATGTTTTCAATGGCTTGATATGGCAGCATTTTTCATTTCAATTAGGAGGAAGAGCACAATTGGATTCCTCAGCCTTGGCTGGGAAGGAAACACGTTATTCCCTCAGGGTGAGGACTTCACCAGCATCCAGGAGCCTCCACATCCCTGGAATCTTCTAGGTGAGCCCTTAACTGCTTGCCAGTGGGAGCTGCTGGAAAGGATTTATTAAAATATCTCCAACCAATCCCCAGCAGGGAGAGGGAATCCCACCTGGCACTGCAATGTTGTTCTTCCTCTCCCAGCTTCCTGAAGTTCCTCCCTGCAGGGCCATTCCAGGCCCGAGCAAGGTGGGGGAGCTGCCCCGAGAGGTCTCACTGGGGCATCTCCTCTCTGCACTAAGCACCAGATTCCTCCCCAAAAGTTTGGACGAGCCTGCTCTGGATCATTCTTGCATCCAAGAGCGGTGGTGCAGCACCTTCAAGCGCCCGAATGAAGGTGGAGAAAACTCTGAGGTTATTTTTGGTTTAGAAGTTGCGTTTCTCAGCCCTTCCGTGAGGATTTATCCTGACCTCTCCCTTTGATTTTCACATGCTCCTGTGGAACATGGGGCGGAATCCCAGCTGGATTTGGGGAGCAGCAGGGACAGTGACTGCCTTTCCCTGTTTACTCCCCTTTTATTTGTTGTGCCAGAGGTCCCAGGACCTGTCAGAAACCCATTCTGGGATAGTGGGAACATGAGGAGGAAACAGCCGTGGGTATAAAATGAAGAGCAGGTCAGTTTTGCAGTGGTTTGGGCCATAAATGGTGCAATGAGAAGCTTTTGGAATCTGCAAGACAGAAAAAACCCCACGATTATCAAAAATCCCTTCTCCAGTTCGAGGAGTTCAGCTCCTGGCAGTTGGAGTTCACAAATGTAACATGAACTAAAGCCAAGCTTTAGGTTTAAGACACTGGGCTAAGCTCAAGGCTCAGGGCTTAGGCTGTGAAAGTTGGCATTGGACAAGTCCTGGCCTCGCCCAGAGGTGCTGTGAGAGCAGCAAAGAAAAAAAAAACCCACAGAGCACAAAAACCAGGGAATTCCTTCTTAAAAAGGAAAACAAGCACAAAAATCCAACCCGGGGGCTCTGAGGCCTCTGCCACCTCGTCCATGAATTTGATTCAATCAGGCAAACCAACAAAGAGCATGGTCTTGGACGTGCAATCTCAAAATTCCCTGAAAAAATGCATTTTCATATGACCAGAGGTCCTGGATTGGAGTTTCTGGATCCTCACACAGCAGTTTGGGATCTGGAAATGTCTCAAGCACTGGGACAGGGAGAGTTGCTGGGTTAGAATGGACCAAGCTAAACCCTGAGCCTGCTCCTCCCATTTGAGTTATTCCAACCAGGAATCAGGCACCGACCTCCCTCTGATTTCCATGTTCACCCCCACACACAAACAGATGAGGGAGTCAAAACTGGGACATACTACACTCGAATTTGATTCAATCAGGCAAAGCACGATTTGGTTCTTGGGCAAAAAATGCCAGCCCCTGTTTGTGCCTGGGATGGCGACCGGGAGCAGCAGGGATGGGGTCACAAAGGGCCTCTCCGAAGGCACTGCTCCGGTATTTCCCCTCTTGCCGTGCCTGAAGAATGCTCTGGCACGTTTTCGAGGAGCAGCTCTGTAAAGCTCCCTCCAAACATCAAAGAGCCCGAACAGTAAAACCCATCAAAATTTTCCTAATCAAAACTCCACGTAATTGTCAAGCAAAGGCAGATAACAGAAGTCGGGCAATCTCTGTGAACCCCCAGCTTCACTCAGACTTAGCAATTAAGCACCGGCTGCTGCTCCGAGGAGCTGCGAGGCTGGGGGGTAAAAGTCGCAGCTCGCCAGCATCAATTAGCAGCTAATGAACATCAGCGATCCCCCTGGAGAAGGGAGCTGGAGAGAAAACCGGGACCAAAATCCCACCCACGCTTGGAGCCACCCCAAAGCCGCACCTCCGCTGCAGGGGATGCTCCGCGTCCTGCCCCATCCGCCGGGCTGGGGAAGGAGCAGGGCACGGAATGAAAGGCAGCTGGAGCAGGGAAGGGTGGGTTTGAAGTGCTGCTTTTCCCAGGTCAGTCGGCAGCACGAGGGAGGGAGGGAGGGAGGGAGGCAGGCTGGAATAATTTCAGCAGCGCTGCCATTCCATGTGAAATCAGAGCCTGAAAGGAAGTCAGTCAATTTAAACCCGCTCCTGAAGGGGAATAATTAAACACTCCAAAGATGTGGGAGAATTTTAAGCAGTCAGCAAGGATTTAAAGACAACATATCATTCCTAGCCGGAATAATAATAATAAAAAAAGAGGAAATGTAGGCAGGCACGGCAGACTGTGCTGACTGAAGGCAGCTACGGCAAGAGAAGCCTCAGTCAATCAAAGCAGGCTCACCTTGGCAGGCTGGGAGACATGGGAGTGATGGAGAAAAGCCTCTGGTTCCACGGTCTGCCTCAAAAATAGTGGTGCATAACCTGAAAGGTGATGGAGAAGTGTCTGGAACAGGGAAATTCAGGCACAAGTCCGGAAAGAGGAAGGGGAATAGGAGAAGGGAGAAATGGGAAGGGGAAAAGGAGAAGGGAGAAATGGGAAGGGGAAAAGGGAAAGGGGAAAGGAAACAAAATGAAAGGGAAAAGGAAAATTCCCAAGGGATTTGCTGCCTGAGTGATGCAGGTGTGTCTGTGGCAGGCCTTGGTGACACAGGAAACCCCGGGATCGGTGCAGAACCATCTCCTGCCAGGACAGTCTGCAGAGGAGGCAGGAAAAACTGAGTGGGGAAGCAGAGCAAGGAGGTTTCCAAGCCTAGGAAAACGCTGGAGACTGCTGAGTGCAGCAAAGGGAATTCCAGATCCATCCCAGGCTCCCAGAAATGAAAAGCCACGAGGATTTTGGCAAAGCACCAAACATCCTCATTTATGGGTTGTTCTGGACCAGGAGAAAAAGAAGTCTGTGAGAGCAGAGTGGAGGCACCTCTAAAGTGCTCCATCATCCAAGATTTTTATTATCCCAGAATCCCAGACTGGTTTGGGGTGGAAAAGACATTGAAGATCATCTAATTCCCCCCTGCTGTGGCACACTTTCCACCATCCCAGGCTGCTCCAAGCCCCATCCAGCCCGGCCTTGGACACTTCCAGGGATCCAGGGGCAGCCCCAGCTTCTCTAGGAAATCCATCCCACAGCCTCAGCACCTTCACAAGGAGGAATTTCATCCCAATATCCCATCCAGAACTCCTCTTTCATTATCCCTTCCAGAGAACGAATCAGCCCGACCTCATCATTAAGCACATCCATGGAGCAGAGGAAAGTTTTTCAGGGAGGGGAGATGAGCCAGAAGTTCCTTGTGGAAACGAGAGTAAAATACTCTGCACCTTCAGTATTTCCAAGGATTTCTGTTGCAATATGGATTACAGGAAGGTGCCTCTGTGAGCATTATTCAGTGCGAGAGTTCAGTCTTAAAACCCCTGTAAAGGAGAGATCCCAGATTCCAAAGATATCCAAAGCCTCATCTTAGCAGCAGGCACCTGGAAAGAAGAAATCACAGCAAACAAGATTTATGTGCGCTGAGGAAATCAAAGCTCTGTGTAAGCTCTTTTGGAGGTAATTAATACATTTTGGCATTTGGGCACATCTGACACAGCAGAGAATGTGCTGGACTCCGGAAGAATCCAAAGGGCTGCATGAGATGACCAGGAAAGAAACTCGCCGTGCCCTGAGCTTCCCACACCAAACAGGTGTTGACCTAAATAGAAATGAGGCAATGGCTGGAAATATCAAAGGTTTTGTGTTCAGGGAACTTCTGCTCTTTCCAAATCTCTCAAAGCACCACAGAACTGTTAAACCTGGCAAATAAGTGAGAATTCTTGGAAAAGGCACGAAGGAAAGGAATTATGCAAATGTGCAGATGATGGAAACAAAGATCTGGTGGGAGGATGGGAGAAAGGAGATTGAACTCTTAGGAAAATCCATGTCTTTCCCTTCAGAGGGGTAAAAGCAATCTATTAGGAGATCACACACCCAAAAATAAACACATCAGACAGTTCTTGGTGATGGGGGATGAACATCCAGCCAGAGCTAAAAAAAATATCTGCAGGCATCCCCCATTTCCGAATGCCTTCAGAAAGAGCAGGGAAATGGTAAAAAAAGCAGCATTTTGCGGGCACTCTGAGGACACAGAACAAGTCCCAGCAGCATTCCCTGATTCTTCAGGAGCTTGGAAGTTCCCTGTCATGTTGCCACATCCTGACCCCACTGATCTGGAGCTCACGTTCAAAGGTAGTCAAATCAAAGGCGGTGACAGCCCCCGACGAGGCTGGGACATGACCAGCAGCAATTACAGGGATCACAGGGATCAGGGAGCAAGGCTTCCCAAAAAGCTCAGTTCAGCTCAGCCCGTGGAGCCATGAGGAATGGCTTCACTCAGGAGAGGGAGAAAGAATTCCCTTTACTCCTGCGTCACCTCCCAGTGCAGGAATTTTTCATGGAAGGGGAATCAGTGCAGGGCCCTTCATCCTTCGGCAGTTCCATCCCAACCCTGNGGCTGTGGCGGCTGCTGCTGCTGCTGCTGCTGCTGCTGCTGCTGCTGCTGCTGCTGCTGCTGCTGCTGCTGCTGCTGCTGCTGCTGCTGCTGCTGCTGCTGCTGCTGCTGCTGCTGCTGCTGCTGCTGCTTTGGTGCTCCCTCCCAGAAGCTCCATGGATTTGCAGCAGCCTGGGAAGGTCAGGATATGGAGTAAATCCAGTTTGAGGCTCCTCAACCCCCTGGATCCCTCTGGAGCTCTCAGGAATTCACAGCTGAGCTGAAATAGATTCGCCCCCAGCACCAAATACCCTCAGCAGCCCCAGAAGAAACAGAGAGGGCGGCATGAGCTGATCTCAAAATCGTAGAATCATTGCTTGGGTTGGGAGGAACCTTAAATCCCATCCAGTCCCACCCCCTGCTATGGCAGGGACACCTTCCACCATCCCAGGCTGCTCCAAGCCCTGTCCAGCCTGGCCTTGGACACTGCCAGGGATCCAGGGGCAGCCACAGCCTCTCTGGGCACCCTGTGCCAGGGCTTCCCCACCCGCACAGGGAACAATTCCTTCCCAATATCCCATCTAAATTTCCCCTTTTTGAGTTTTAACCCGTTTCCCTGTGTCCTGTCCCTCCATCCCTTGTCCCCAGTCTCTCTCCATCTTTCCTGTCAGCTCCTCCAGGCTCTGCAAGGCCACAATGAGGTCACCCCAAAGCTTCTCCTCTCCAGGCTGAACAATCCCAGCTCTCCCAGCCTTTCCTCCCAGCAGAGCTGCTCCATCCCTCTGCTCATCCTGGTGCCTCCTCTGGACTCTCTCCAGCAGCTCCAGCTCCTTCCAGTGCTGGGCCCCAGGGCTGGGGCAGCTCTGCAGGTGGGGCCTCACCTGAGGGGGCAGAGGGGCAGAATCCCCCCTTTCTTGCTGTGGGATCAGCCCAAGGCACAGAGGGATCTGGGATGGGCCATGTCCAGCTCTCACCCACCAATCCCCCATGGGGCTCCCCAGCCTCTGGGGACGGTCCCCTCCCTTCCAGGGCCCCAGCTGGCAGTGGAGTGGATTTATTTCTGCAGGCACTGGGGCTCAAAAATTGTAAGTATTTTTGGCAGTGTCCACGGTTGCTATTGCCACGCACTCCGCTCCAATTTTTGTTCCTGTCTCCCACTCCAGCACCATCCAAATGCTGGTGGAAGGGGGTTAATTTCTTAATTTAGGAATCATTAGTGAGAGAAATTGCACTGCGCAGCTGTCTCAGGTCTTTAGGAAAATGCCTGGAGCAGCTGCAGATTTGTGATTCGCCTTGACCAGCTCTGTTCTCATCCATTTGACACCAACAGCAACAGTCATTTGGGGTCAATTAAATGTTTTCTTCTTTGTTTATCACCATAAGTCTTAATAATATATCTGGCAGCACGAGTCCATCTGAAGGGGAGGCCACCACATCCATAATGGATGGGAACTTGCAAATCACAAACAAGTGGATAAACACCGAAAGGCCTGACATTCCCAGCTGAATTCCTCCTCTCCCCAGTGCTTTGCTCACGCACAGGGCCTTGCAGCAGCTTTAGGTACAAGGTTTGACTCCTATAATGATTTTAAATACCATTTTTAATTGCTTTTCTGTGCCCCTGAGAAGCCAGCGCTGTCAGCACAAAGTGAAGGGTGATTACACAGCAGAACAGAGGCTGCTGCTGCTGCCTGTGCCGGCCTGTCCATCCCTGCTCCACCAAGTGCCACAGCAGGAGCGAGCCTGCACTGGGGCTTGTGCTAAAAAGTGTGGAATTCCTCGGGAGCTTGTTAGCAGGAGTGAATTCCCATGTTAGTGCTGCTGCTGCCGTGCCCTGGAGCCAGCGTGGCTCTGCAGCAGCCCTGCAATCTCTCCTTCAAGCTTTCATTTCATAACCCCACACTTGGCCTTCGTTCAGCACAGGTTGATCAAGATTTCGACGCCGTCTCCCTCAGCATTCTCATTTGGAAGCCGGGGAGGTTCAGGCTGGATGAAAGCGCTATTGGATGGCTGGAAAATTGGCTGGGCCGCAGCCTGGGAGCGGGGGAATCGATGGCTCCACATCTGCTTGGCAGCCAGGAGTCAGCAGCGCCTCGGGGGTCAATAGCGGGGCCGATCCCATTCAATATCTTCATCGGGAGCACACAGAGCCACCCTCAGCAGCTCTGGGGGCACCACGGGGTCAGAGAGGGTGAGGGACACAGCTCCACTCCTGAGGGGCCTGGGGGAACCTGAGGGTGGGACCAACAGGAACTCCACAAAAAGTGGGAATTGTCCTTGTGCCTGGCACCATTCCAGTCAAACTTGGGACAAACCAATCCCAAGCACCTTCATCCTGAATAATTCAAACCTCACCCTGCTCTGTGGGGAGCAGGGCCAGGCGACTGCAAGGAATTCCCATTCCCGGTGCAGGGTGGGCCACACCTCAGACACCGCCAGTTTTGGGCTCCTGAGTTCAAGGGTGGCATGGGAAAAGCAGAAATGAGACAACGGAGGCCACCAAGGTGCTTGGGGTCTGGGAATTCTAATCCATAGGGTCCGTAGGCTTTTCTTTTCCACATCCTTTCATTTCCACAGAGAAAGGCTGGGGGAGACAGGTCAGTCTGGCCAGCAGTGGGCTCAGGGGTGATCCCAGTGCGCCCTTCACCTGCCGAGGGACAGGCAGGAGCATGGAGCCCTTCGCAGCGGGTCGGAGCAGCACTGCAGGCACAGGCTGGGCCTCAGGAGCTGCTGAGCTCCTCAGAGGAGCAGGGGAAATTCCCTCCAGAGCTTTCCAGGGCTTGGTTGGACAAACCAGGACCTAATCTGCTCCAAGCACTCGCATTGAGCAGGGACTCCTCAGAAGCACCCCCACAACCCCTCTGTTCAAGTGGAAATTCCGAAGGTTTTCCATACTGGGGGAATTGTTGTGGGGACCGCTGAGAGCAGAGGGCACGCGTGAGGCCCCCCTGCTCACCCATCATCCCAGCTTTCAAAATCCAACCCCTTTCCCCTCCTAATCCTCACCTAAGTGTCCTCCAGCCGGCCTTTCTGCCAGAAATTGGGATCGTAATGTGCTGTAATCACATAATTCCTGTCAGGAAAAGTAAACAGGGATGGCTGAGTGATTTCCAAACAACACACTAATGGCCAAAGCAGGGGAAAAAAATCCTGCTGCTTCACTTCTGCTCAAATTTTTCTTGAGCCACTCTTTTGCTGTTCATATTTATTGTAGGTTTTCGCCTCATTTTTAGGTTTATTTACCCCGAGCTAATGAATAACACGGTGAACATATGCTATAAACCACCATTAAGATGAAAATTGGAGAAAAGAAAATTACTTTAGTGGCAGAGCTGAGAGGATGTGTAACCACTAAATGCCCAGCACTGATATTTGAAGGCTTCTTAGGAGAGGTCTCTTGGGATTTCTTGGTCAAATAAAATGAGGTATTTTGTAGGAATTCTCCTTTCAAAGTTAGACTCATTTTTCTAAGTCTGATGCAGATGCTGCTCCGAAAAAAAAAGAGTCAACTACGGACTTTTTCCATCTTGAAGGCTTTGAATCTCATTTTTCCTGATTATCACAGCTGTTACAGGCAGCAGGGTAAGCAGTGCCAGCAGATGAGACCTCGCACACCGATTTTAGGGGGGGCTTTGAACCAGCTTGCAGCAAACCCAAGCATGTAAATCTACAGACGTGGAAAACATTTGGGGAGAATTTCACCCAACACGAGCACAAAAGTTGCTGAAAACTTGGATTTTCAGAGGAGCTGCGAGTGACTCATTGTCAGAAAAGGAAAGGCACCAGGGAGGCTTTTCCAAAGCACATCTGTCCAATGTTATTCCATTTTTCATTAGGGGCCTGGCTGCTGCCCTGTGCGGGATGCTCATTAAACGGGCTGGTTCAGCGTGGAAGGAGCTGCAAACATCTTGGAGGATGGGATTAGAGCCCAAAATAAGTCTGAAATGGATTATTTGTTATTAAAATGACACCATCCAGTGGGATAAGGGGAAGAGTCTCCTCCGTGCTTGCACTCACTCCTAAGGAAATACTGGATAATGGCAGTACAAGCAGGAGCTGGAGTCCATTCCAGCAAACATCTGTTGACTTCCACCAGACCTTGAGAACCTGGTGGTCATAAAGGGAAAAAAAAAAAAAAACAGGCAGGGAAAGCTAATCAGGCTCCTAAGCCTGCCAGTTTCAGTGCCAATGCTCCAATCCAGGCCCAGGCTTTTGTAGGAATACAAAACACCACGGAGCCGAGGCAAGCCAGGAACAGCTGGAGCAGCAGAGCCACCAACATTAACTCTGGGATCAAAGGTGGAGCTGCCACAAAGCCTCGGAAAGCAGCAGGAGGAGGCAGCCAGGCAGCGGCAGCACACGTGGCACGGCTGGGAACTCAATCATCCTGGCAGGAACAGCTTTGGGAGGGCATCCTGAGGCCTCTGGGCACGGATCAGGCTTGCGGACGTGGAACATTTTGATCAAAGAGCTGGAGAGAGTCTCCAGACGCAATTCCTGTGCCTCTCCTCACAAGTGAGGCACGTTTGAGCACACAAAGACCTTTCCTGGGCAAGCCAGAGGCATTTCTCATTTGGGGCACTGAGGTGTGAGTTGGCCCCTGAATGAGTTTTAGGAAAAGTTATTCCCTGCTTTTCCTGCTGGGGAGAAGCAGCCAAGTCTCTGAGGCTCTGAAAGGCCAGGCTGCTTTTGCCTGTTGGATTCAGGATGGATTTTGGTGTGATCTCAATTATTGATTCCTTCCCACAGCCTAAAATTGCTGCTCATGATCCTGGAGCCACATCAGTCTCAGACCAACAAGCGCCTCTTAAACAGAACTGCATCTCCTCATTTTAACTGGGAGAGGGGAGAGTCCCAAAAAACCAGGATGTGACTGGGGTTTTCTTGGGATTGCAGGTGGCAAAGTCCAGGAAGTTCAATGTGTTTGACAGCTACAGAGGAGCTAAAGGGAGGAATATCTTCCTTGGAGTGAGCAGTGATTACTCCAAGGTTTAAAGGACACCAGACTTAACTCTTTAGGTTTAAAGGGGATTCCAGAATTAACTCCTTTGGTTTAAAGGAGATTCCAGACTGGTTTTGCTCACTGTCACCCCAAGCCAATGCCACTTTGCAGGGAATTTTGCCATGCCACTGGTGAAAAAAGAAGGATAAAACACCTCAGTGCAGGAAAAGCAGCTGACATCTCCCCAAAGGGGATCAGCAGCCTGGGGCTCAGCCTGGGGCAAGTCCAGACTGCTCTCCAGGAAGGCAGGGACAGCACCATGAGGTTTTCAGGAGCATCCACTGCAGCCCCTCCACCTACTGAGGTGACAGGGCTTGAGGTTGGCCCTTCCCAGTCCCCATTCCACAACAGTTCCTGTGTTTGGGAGCTGTTTCCTTCCCTGCCCCAGGACATCCCTGTGTTCCCAGGCCACCTGCACTGCCTGCCTTGATGTCCCAGTGTTTCCATGCTTCCCTGAACAGCTCCACTGGTTTGTGCTTCCCAGAGCCTCTCCTGGGCTTGCTGTGGCTCCGTTTCTGGCAGCTGGAGTCGAGTTCCAGGGAGAGAACAAGGGCTGTGCCCCCTCCTGTGTTCCCAGAGCTGCCAGAGCTCCCAAACCCAGCCCAAATTCCAGCCATCTCTGCCGCCTCATTCCCTTCATGTCCAGCTCTGAGGGATGCAGTACCAGCTGTTCATGTTTCAAAGTTTAGCTCTGCCAGCGTTGTTTCCTTGTCTTTTTCCTCCAGCAATGCCATAAAAAGCTCTGGTTTCATTTTCTCCCTTTCATCCTGGCATTAGCTCTGTAAACACCCTCCTTGCTTCCTTCTCCACTGAACGCTTTGTCTGGGAAGCTCGGCTGTCTGGGACCAACATTTTGTTTTCTCTGGTCGCAGTTACTGCTTTGTTTGTTCATTAAAGACACTCTGCTCTCTGCTGTGATCCCACAGCACTTTCTTCTTTGCCAGCAGGGTCCTAAACTTAATGACTGGGGAGTTTTTTCTTCAGGCTAAACAGCAGACTCAGGAAAAGCATCCAGCTCAAGAGGTGCTTGTACCTGGAGAGGCATCCAGGAGTGCAGGGCTGGCTGTTCAGGCAGCTCTGAATGAGAAATAATTTCTTTTTTTTGCTCTCAGTGACAGTTAAATCAGTTTATTCTCAGAGCTGCCGTCCCAGCTGCACTTTTTACACCACTTCTTTGCTTTGCTCAAAACATCTTGTGCTGCTCTTGAATCATGGAATGGTTTGGGTTGGAAGGGACCTTAAATCTCATCCCATCCCATCCCATCCCATCCCATCCCATCCCATCCCATCTCATCCCACCCCTGCCATGGGCAGGGACACCTTCCACCATCCCAGGCTGCTCCAAGCCCCATCCAGCCTGGCCTTGGACAATTCCAGGGATCCAGGGGCAGCCACAGCTTCTCTGGGCACCCTGTGCCGGGGCCTCCCCACCCTCACAGAAAGGAATTTCTTCCTGATATCCACTCTAAAATCTGTCAGTTCGAGCCTTTCCCCCTTGTCCCTTGGCCCTAAACTTCTGATGGTCTCTTTGCTCAGTGATTCTCAGCCTCTTGGCATCTCAGTTTGAGAGACACGTTCAGGTTATGGCAGAGAAAAGTTGGCAGCAGGAACTTCAACCCAGGTGTCCCCAAGCCCATGCCAACACTTCCCCTCCCTGCAGGTAAATCCCCACCTCGGCAGCTCCCCTTGCTCCAGAGGAACAACTGCCGCCCTTCCCTGGGCTCAGCCCGGGGCCCATCCGTGCGGCAGAGGATTGTGCCTCCCTCAGAGCCACGTCCTGGCTGCTCTGGGCTCTGTGGCACCTTCACCGGCCTGGGCAGCAGCTTCCATCACACACACACACACCACGGGCAGCTCCTGTGCTCACATCTCAGTTCTGCAACCAAACTGATCAAGACATCCCAAAAGTCCTCAAAAACACCCTCAGCATTACTGGGGCTTCCCCCAAGTCCCCAGAGAGGAGCCCCAGTGTCACCTGCTCTCAGACACCTCTGGGGAAGGACAGCAGGGGCAGGAGCTGCCCTGCCAGACAGGATGTGCCAGGGAAAAGCAGGCAGGTGGCACCCGGCAGTGCCCACTGCCAGCTCAGGGCCGCCAGGACAAGCTGGGGAAAATTATCTCCACCAGCTCTCCCTGCTCTGGAAGCTCAGGGTTTTCCCAGGAATGATGTGCTGGCTGGTGGGAGAGGTCTCATTTTCCCCAGCCAAATTCCCATTGCTGTGGAGGCAACACCTCCAAGCTCCGGCTCTCCTCAAAGGGAGATCAGCATCTGCTGGGTCATTCCTGAGGCTTGGAGCCAGCGCACCTGGAACAGGAGCAGCCAGACCTTCCCTGTCACTCTAACCACGTTCAGAACCTGGGTTTAAAACGTGCACCAAGCCTGGGTTTAAAACCTACATCAGAAACTGGGTTTTAAACCTACATCAGAAACCGGGGTTAAAACCTGCACCAGAGCTTGGCTCTCAGAGCAGCCTGAGCTCCAGGAAAGCTCAGCGCAATTCTGCTGCCAGCAGTGCCACCCCTGCGGCTCTCGCCTCAGCCCTGGCAGCTCAGGAAGGCTCCTGCAGCCCCTGCAGAGCGCAGACCATGCAGGCCGTGTCCTCTCCCCCTCACTGCAGCCTCTGGGGGTCATTCCCAGCTGCCTCTGCCTAAGCAGGAGCTGTTCTAGGATTTAAACTGAAGTTTGGCCGCATCAGAAGCTGTGTTAAACCCTTCAGAACTCGGTAAATAAGTTGAGTTTAGTGGGGGATGTTGCCACAGCTCCATTTCATCTTCCTGCCCGTGCATGAAAGCATCAGATGAATGAATTACAGGCAGCTCTGGGAGATGCTCTGCTTATTCCTGCCTGGCCCTCTCCCTTTGAAACCCTTGGAAGCCAGGCAGGCTCTGAGCAGCTCATTAGCATGGCCTTAGTGAGGAAACACTACCCTGGAAAATGCAACCCAAATTCGTATTCCAGGGATGGCAGAGCAGGAGCTGAAGTGCTCCTGGCATCCCATTTTCCACAGCCAGGTCAGGGGTCGGGCCTTGGTGCTGCCGAGGTCAGCACAGTCCAGCACAGCCGTGTCCTTCCAGTTCACAGAGCTACAAGTCCATCCCTTCTGATATCCAGCAGCATTCCTGGGAAAAAGGTTTCACAGCCTCTGGAAAGGCCAAAAAACCTCCTCACCTCTTAATTTGCCCCGTGCTCCATTCCCTTAGCCACTTTTCCCATTTCCATGCTGCGCTTCCAGCCCACTGCCAGGCATCTGCTCCCTCTGGCAAAGGCTGCTCCTGGTTTCCTGGCCTCGGATCGAATCCCCACATCCCTGCTCACCCTCCACCAAGGCCTGCTCTGGGCTGGCCACATCAGGGGCACTTCCAGTCTATGGGATCTGAGGTCAGGAACATCTCCTGGGCTCCTCCTGCTCGTTTGCAACCCCCACAGCTCCAGTTTCACCAGTTTGACCCCACTCAGTGCCAATCCAGTCCCCTGGAATGCTCCTCGCTTCCATAACCACCCCAGATCCATCCTCCAGTGCTGGCTCTGCCTATTTTGGTGGCTCCCCATTTCCAGCCCTGCCAAGTGTTGAAATGAGAGCCCAGCTTGCCGTGCCCTCACTCCCTCCCTCTCCATCCATCAAGAGACACTCCCTCTCTATCCCTCGCCTTGTTTTGCTCCAGCACCCTCCCAGTCCAGTGGGAAAAGTCCCTCTATTCCCAAATACCATCCTTCTGGAGTTCTCTGAGCCCAGCAGCTGCATCTCCTTCCTCCACAGCCTAAACCCTCCCAGCTGCCAGCACGGTGGGGCAGGATCTTCAGCAAGAAACTCCAGTTTCTCTCCCACTCCTGCAAAGACTTCCAGCCCCATCCTTTTCCTTCCTCACCCCCCATTCCATCCCTCCAGGCTACAAGGAGCAGACGAGGAGACCCCACTAATCCATTCTCTTTCCCACCCAGGTAAGGTGGGAAATCACAGAACAAGAGAAATACGGATCATGTTGGCACCTGGAACAAGCTGGATGCTTTGGGAAAAGGCACATTGAGATAGAGGAGCCATG
Source organism: Dasyornis broadbenti (assembly GCA_013397935.1). Taxonomy (NCBI): domain Eukaryota; kingdom Metazoa; phylum Chordata; class Aves; order Passeriformes; family Dasyornithidae; genus Dasyornis; species Dasyornis broadbenti. The sequence goes on from VZRN01000229.1 coordinate 44,586, forward strand.
AGAGGCAGCCACCCTGAGTCATTCCCATCGGATGCTGACATGGATATTCAGGAAGAAACATTGAGCAACACGCTTTGAGCTGTGGGTATCTCCAGGCCAGCACTGGAGGAGCTTCAGAGAGCTCAGACATCCTGGGAATGCTGGGAACTGAGGGAGCAAAGCTGCTCTGGATCCCACCTGCTCCAGGCTTGGAGCGGGAGATTCATCCAAGCCAAAAACCACGGGTACAGCATCCCCCAAAACAACAGCCTCCCAAAAAAGTGGCTTTTACAGAGCCCAAACTGCTGCTCATCGGTAGGGCCTGGGCGCTTCCAGCCTCCCCTCTTCATCCCAGCTTTCCTCCCTTTCCAGCAGATATCCAGGATGGTTCAGTGACACGGTGGCTGTCCCCCTGTCACCCGGGGCTGCTTCCCACCCAGCCCCGAGCCCAGCAGGAATGGGGAAGCAGCAGCAAAGCTCCCCCCTCGCCAGCAGAACGAGTGGGAGTCGGTGGCTGTTCTCCTTCTCCCTTTCCCTGGATATGTGCTGCTGGAATTTTAAACGGATTATGTAAGTGGCTCTCATTTAATCCATCCGAACTCTCCTCTTCTCACGGCAGGGAGATCAAAGCAGCTGCTGGGAGATGAGCAGGGAGCAGCAGGGCTCTCCCCGTGCATCTGGCCTGCAGTGGGTGGCAAGGAGGGGACACTTGCCAGGCCACCACACTTGAGCAGCTGCCTTTCCAAACCCTCCACAGCAAAGCCCAAGCGCTGCTGCCACTTTCCGTGGGTTCCTCAAGGCCTTCCCTTTGTTCCTCTGCATCCCAGGGCTGCAGGACATGCCCGTGGATGTGGAAGTTCCTCAAAGAGAGGGCAGCTCTCTGTCTCTGTGTCTCTCTCTCTGCAATTTACAGAGTTTACCTTTTTCATTCCTCCTCCCGAAGCCTGACATTTAAAAATGTGTAATTGTGTTTATCCCTGGCAAGCTGTGAATGGCTCCCCGGGCTGGCCGTGCTTCCTGCGCCGCTGGATAAATTACACTGACAAGCCCTTATTACAAAGGGAAAAATAAGTTAATGGAAAAGCAAAGCAGAAAGAGATGCATAAAAATCCCCGAGTGGCTGAGTCAGCAGAATTGCCCCCACGTGAGAGTCATTGCCAGGCTTTAATTAAACAGAGATCGATCGTGGGGTTGAGGGGGAGCCGGGGGGGGGCACGTGCAGGCCAGGAATTGGCACTTTGGGGCTGGATTTATTTTTTTGATAGCCAGGAGTTATTGATATTTCACTGAAGGCTGCCCTGGCAGCGTGGCTCGGGGAGGGAGAGGTGCTCCCAACCTGCCTCCCTTCCTTCCATCTCTGCAGGCATCCCAGGGAGTCTCTGGCTGGCAGGGAGCTGGAATGCCTGGCTGGGAATGGCAGAGGCTGGGAGTGCACCTGCCGCGAGGTGTGGGCAGCAAATCTGCGCGGCAGCGTCCGGGAAATAGGAATCACCTTCCCAAAGCAGCCCGGAATGCTGCGGGAAAAGGCACATTTAGGTGGAGGAGCCAGCCTGAGTCAGTCCAGAGGGACGGTGATGTGGATATTCCAGGAGAAGTATTGAGCAACACGGTTTGAGGGGTGGGAGCTGCAGGCCAGCACTGAAGGAGCTTCAGAGGGCTCAGACATCCCAGGAATGCTGGGAACTGCAGGAGCAAAGCTGCTCCGGATCCCAAAGATTCTCTGGATCCTACAACCCATCCCTGCTGATGGCTCCGTGGTGCTCCAGGGGGCACAGAGTGGGATCAGAGCTCTGAAGGGACCCTGAAATCCTGCAGGATGCCTGTGGGACAAGGCTTGGGAATGGGGAAAACTGGCTCTGCCTAAACTCCCTAATTCAGATTCTGAGGGAATGCTGCTGGCTGTGGGACTGGAAATTGCCTGTTCGTGGCAGATTTGGGTCTCTCCTGAAGCCCAGCTCTGTATCCCTCTGTTTTTCATGGCCTCTGGGATGAAATGCCAGCCACCAGTCAATATTGGAGCAGGCAGCTGGTGGGAATCCAAAGCAGATCCCAAAAAAGTGCAAAATGGCCGGGCAGAGGTGGAAACGCTCGGCTGAAAATGCCGACAGGAGCTGGGAATGTTTCCTCCTAGGATGCTGAGGGACACTGAGCCCCCTCCTCTGCCCCTGCCATTCCCCATGGGAACAACGGGCACACGGACAGTGCCAAAATATTTTGGGAGCCAGAAAGTGAAGATGTGCAGAGCCGAGTGTGGGCTCCCCAGATCGATTGGAATTCAACCATCTTGGGAGCAGAGCAGGGACGTTCCCAGCTGCTGGAAATTACACACAGCTCCTTTCACTTCCACACATCCCTCCTGCCTAATTGGAGCGAGGCTAGCGCTCAGAAGGAGCCGGACACGAGCGCTCCGTGACTCATTCCTGAGGGAGGGAGGGAGGGAGGCAGGGACGGCTCCCTGGGGTACCAGTTGCACCAGTCTGCTCTTACTGGGGCTAGGGGAAGGAACCTGTCATCTCCTGGCACCCACAGATGTCATTTGGACACACAGGACAAGAAAATTCCCATTTTTCTGCTCCCAGCCCTGTGGTTTTCCACACCTCCCCCTCGGCAGCAGCATCCAGGTTGGACTCCTGTAAATGTTATCCAAGACTCCATGGAAAGGGAATAAAACTCCCAAACAAAAGCAGAGGAATAATTCCTATTTTTGTGCTGGTTTCAGATCAGTCCCACGGCCCTGACATCTCCCAGCTAATGACTGAAAATCCCTTTTCCCTGCAGCCTGGACACAATCAATACTCCACAAGCAATTTCCAGGGCTCGGCTCACTTGTTAAAGCCCAAACATTCCCGTTCCTCGGGAAGTGGGTGGCACAGTGACTCACAGAGAGCCCAGCAGGGCGCTGCCTCTACCTGCTGCAGCGCTGGAGCCGGGCTGGAAGGGAGGAATCATCCGGAAAAACTGTTTTCCCAGCCTAGGGATGAATCCTGAATCTCAGTACCCACTGGAGAGGCTCCAGGAGTCTTGCTGGGCAGCAGGTCCCAGAGGTCCTGGCGTTGCCACCTTCCAGCTCTGGGAAGGGCTCACAAGTGATGGCGAGCTCATCCTGGATGATCCTCATCCTGATCCCAGGAGTTTGCAAAACATGCTTGGAGCACGTGGCCGTCACCAGGGACTGCTCCTGACAGGTTTGCTCCATCTTGGATGTGGCCAGAGAGGCTCCAGCATTACCCATCCATCCAGCTGCCATTCCTGCAGGAATTCCAGACCCTTCCTTCCCCCTCAGCTGGAGAGCTGTGGGAGGACCCAGCAGGAGGAGGCACCAAGCTGGAGCAGGAGCCTAAGTCTCCCATCAGGGATGGTGGCTGGGCTTTTCCAGCAAGGAAGCCCCTCCAGGAGCTCCTCAGGCTGCCCAAATTCCTTTCTTTTAAAGTTGTTTTGCTTAATTACTCCAGGATACGTCTGAAAATACGAGTGCCACGAACCTTGGAAGTGCAGAGCCTTGAGCAGCTGCTGTAATCCCCTCATCCTCATCCCGATGGCCAAGGTACCTCGGCTGCCCTTGCTCCCGGCCGAGGTTTGAAATCCGGAGTTTTTGTCTGCTTTCCTGGGATGAGATCTGGAACCCTGCTGACCTGCATGGCGTTTATGGACACCTTTGGGTGGCTGGGGCTTATTTCTATCTCCCTAAAATCTGGTGGGAGCAGCCAGGAGGACAATGGGTGTTTGTCCAGGTGCCCTTGTGCCTGGAAGCGGCTGGAGTGGGTTGGGAGCTGCATCCTGGGGCATGTGGAGCTACCCGCACCCTGTGACTGTGAGAGCGGTCAGGAGAACA
>VZRN01000229.1:48654-63399 GCA_013397935.1 Dasyornis broadbenti
AAGGAAGGAAGGAAGGAAGGAAGGAAGGAAGGAAGGAAGGAAGGAAGGAAGGAAGGATGTGGCACTCAGTGCCATGGTTTAGTTGATAAAGGGGTGTTGGGTCATAGGTTGGACTTGATGATCTCAAAGGTCTTTTCCAGCCTGGTTAATTCCAGGATTCTGTGTTTGGAAAAAGGCTCAGAAACTTCGTAGGCCTCGATGTCCTGCCACAGCACAGCTCAGCTCTAGGGAAGTGTCATTCCCAGCAATGTTTTCCATCTAAAATGAATTCCACCAGAAACACCTGGCTTTGCTGCAAGTTCCCTCCAATCTGGCAAGAGCTGCGAAACGTTGAGGCTGGATCTGAGCTAAGTACTTCCATCAAATTCCATAATTGCAGGATGGTGAATGAGCTGGGAAATAAAGTCAATTGTGGAGTAACAAATGATGTATTTACCGCGAGAGAGGTGCTCGAGCTTTCACAGCTCACAAAATGTCTTCTCTCTTGGTTTTTTTTTCCTTTCTTTTCCCCAAATTAAATTTCCTTGAAATCAATGTATTCCCATGGAAATTCTTTATTCCAACAAAATGCCATTGAAAGGCCATTTTCTGCTGGAAGTGCTCTGCTGGGTTATTATTGACACGCTTCAATTGCTGCGCTCGCAGCAGCCACGTGCCAGCAAACAGCACCCAGGGCACGTTCCCCTCGTCCTCATCCTCATCCTCATCCTCATCCTCATCCTCATCCTCATCCTCATCCTCATCCTCAGGCTCCACAGCCATTTGTGTCCCCACAGGGCCAGAATCCAGGCTGAAGGAATTCCTCTGGAATGTCTTGATGCATCCCGGGTGCAGAAGACTCTCTCCAGATTCCTGAACCCTCTTGTGCTGCATCATCCAGAAGCATTCCCACGAGGAGATGGTGTCCTCTCCCGGGCTCTGCCCACCCTGGAGCCCAGCAGACACACGAGGGCTCAATCCAGGCCATCTCTGCTGGAGCAGAGGTTCCAGACCTGCCGAGTTCCTTCTCCAGGCACGGGAATCCTTCGTTCGACTCCCATCTCCTGCTCCTCTGGCAATGGATTTGCATCCTCTGCCTTTGCATGGCAGCCATGAGATTTCCCAGGCTCCGGGGATCCCACAAGGTTGTCACCAGACTGGTTTACACCCAGACTGTCTGGATTTGTCCCGAAATTCCTGTGGGAATCACAGCACTGGCACATGCTGGACTCTGCAGCTTCCAGCTACAGGCAGCTGCTCCTTGTGTTTTTTAACACAGCAAACCTGGATAAACATCCCACCTTCTTTTGGGGGATCATGCCACTCCCAAATCCATGGGAAATCCACCATTGGAAGCCCTGGAATAGTTGTGCAGGAAGAAAACTGCTCCAGTGGGGTCACTGTGTCCTTCTGCCTGTGGCTGGGAGGAAGCAGTGCAAGGCGTGGGACTGAGGGTCCTGTTCCCAGGATAAGGGGAATGGATTTAAGCCAGAAGAGGGGAGATTTAGATGGGATATTGGGAAGGAATTGTTCCCTGTGTGGGTGGGGACGCCCTGGCCCAGGGTGCCCAGAGAAGCTGTGGCTGCCCCTGGATCCCTGGAAGTGCCCAAGGCCAGGCTGGACAGGGCTTGGAGCAGCCTGGGATGGTGGAAGGTGTCCCTGCCCATGGCAGGGGTGGGATGGGATGGGCTTTAAGGTCCCTTCCACCCCAAACTATTCCATGATTCCATAATACACCTGATGGGCAAATTGTGCCTCAGAGGGACATCCACAGGCTGGAGAGATGGGCTGGTGGGAGCCTTGTGTTCCCAGTGCTCCCAGTGCTCCCAGTATTCCCAGTGACAGGCCAAGGGCAACAGACACACACGTAAATTTGTCTGATGTCAGAAGATTTTATTGGGAATGGCGTTGAACTCTTGGAATCCCCAGGTGACCTCAAGAGGTTATGATGTTCCCATCCATGGAGATCCCCAAACCCCACCTGGATGTGGGAAACCTGCTCTGGGCGACTCTACTTGTGGAGATCACCTCTGCTGACCTCCAGAGGTGTCCTCCAAGCTCAGCTGTTCTGGGATTTGGGAATACCGGGCTTCTGAGCCTCTGTTTGGTGGCTGCTCTTCCCAGGCCCCTGACGGGAGAAAAGCTTTTCCCAACCTCCCTGTGCCTGAGGGAATATCTCAGTACCATCTCAGTATTCCTTGCGCAGAACTGGAGGGAATTTGGAGTCAGGACATGGATCAGGTGCCCTGGATCAGCTGGGGCTGACCTTGCTCTCCCATCTGACCTGGACATTCCTTCTCCCAGTGTATCCCTTGCTTTGCTGTGGAAGCATCCAAGGAAGTGGAATAAAACCTCTTCTTTCCACACAGATCCTCCCCAGAGCCCCAAAATTCCTTCCCAAATTAAGCTGATGTCTGTTTTGACAGCCAATTTCATCTCCTAAAATGCTCCCGAGATGCTGCAGGACCCATCCCGTCCTTCCCCCTCAGCCAGGGCTCCCCAGGAATTGGAGTGAAGGGTTTACTCCCTGCAGGATTTATTCTGGAAGTGCAATCCCTGTTTTCCTGGGAAGTGCTGCCAATGCTGAGCTGTCCCAGCCCTGGGATTCAGCTGCCATCCCTAAATCCTGCAGGAACCTGCCCAGGCTCCTCTGCAAATCCACCAAGGCCTGCATCCAGCCCTGCAGGATCCATTCCCACACAGGGATTCATTTAATCCACTTCAGTAATTTCCTTGGACTGGTCCAAGCCCATTTTTCCTCCCCATTTCCCGTATTTCCCCCGGATTCGCTGCTGCAACAGCCCTTTTCCTTGGCTCACATTGGAGAGGAAGGCTCTGGAGTTTGTCCTCATAACAACCTGAGCAACCCAGAGCCAATTAAAAGCAGCTCTTTTCCAGGCAGATCCATTCAGCTCCAGATTTATTTCCAGGATTGGAAGTTCATTAATAACAGAGAAAAATATCCCACCACCAAGGAATCAGCAGCACACAGGGAGGATCCCGGGATGGGGCAGTGAAAGGGAACAATCCAGGCACTTTGGGCCACAGAAATGGAGCTTTCCCTGGCAGGCAGCTCAGCAAACTCTTTATTGGAGTCATTTCTTATGGAATATTTGCAGGTTTTTTGGATCCACACGCGGTTGTTGATGAAGCAGCTCCGTTAAACCATTCCTGTGTGTTCTTATCCCACTGTTTGCCTCAGGAATTGGGAATTCAGCTTCCCAGGACATCCAGCTTCTTTTGTGCATCCCTGGGCAGAAAAACAGGCTCAGGTTGTTACCTGAGGGCCAGGAATGAAAAGGAGTCAAAGGAAAAGATTCCAGGGGGGAATGGCTGGCTTTTATTTAACACATTACTTTTTCAAATATAGGCTCCAGCTTACTTAAGGCAAAGTTCAAGTTAATATTGATATTTGAAGGAAGCAGCACTTTCATATTAATCAGCCACCTATTAAACGTCTGTTAGGAGACAAAGCTCACGGGCTCCAGCTCCAGACACATTTCAAATGGTTCAGGCTCACTTTGATCCTTCTTAATGACAGAGAACAATTAGAAAAAGGGTTCAGAAACTCTTTTCATGCACAGCTTGCATGAGTGAGGGGTTTTTTTTTTCTGTAATGTTGTCAGATAAGATCTCCATGACATTTCTGGGAAGCCGAAAATGCTCCTCCTGAGCTCATCCTGCTCTGCAGTGTCAGGTTTGCAGCAGCCCGGAGGTGAAATGGTGACTAAAGTGGGAGGTGTTGCACTGGAGCAAAGCCCCGAGGGTTCTCTGTCGGCCTGGGATGCAGGAATTGTCCAGCGGGAGCGGGGAAGGAGCTGGGGAGGTTGTTCTCCACAGGACCTCGGGCGCGGATTGCCATGGCAACCACATCCCAGGGCAGCAGGGATGGTGGGAAACCCATCTCACACCAACCCCGGCATGGGCTGGGCATGGAATGGGATCTGACAGCGTGGGCAGGGCGGGAAGGGGATCCCAGCCTCCTGCCCTGCTCAGGGCTGGACATCTGTGCAGGGTTTTGGGGTGCCTGGGGTGCCACAGCTGTGTCCATGGTCTGTTATCCAAAGGGTGCTCAAGCACGGGTGTTTAGATTAAAAATAAAATAATAAATCTCCTTTCCAGCTTCTCAGTACCTCTAGGACAGCTCTGAGGGGCTTTTTATCCACACTTCATCATTCCTGCCTGTTCCAGCTCCCGTGTCTGGGAGCAGGGAGCTGGTTGCCAGCTCCTGTAGGGATACGGAAAAGCATGGAATTGCCTATCCCAGTGTGCAAAGATCCCTGTGCATGCGAGAAACCAGAACTCACACAGGGCGGCAGCATCCCTCACCTGCCCCCGCGGGAAAGCTGCTGCTCCCCTGGAGGGGGAGATCCTGGATCTGGGAGACAGCTGCAATCCAAGGAGAACATCCCTGTGCTGCTTTGGGCTGCAGGCAGGAGCTGCAGCTGCCCCTCACACCCTGAAACCCTCAGCTCTGCACATGGGATCAGCAGAAGAGGGGTTAAAGCAGCCTTTCCCGGCCCTTGGCCCTGCCTGTGCTCAGGGCAATGCTGGATGAGGGGAGGCTGTGGAATTGGGACTGGGAGGGCTGGGTCAGGGAGCGCTGGGAGCTGGGAATGGCTCCTTCCCTGCTCAGGGTGAGGCTGAGCTGCTGTCAGGGGCATCATGAGAGGGACTCCACATCCCGGCTCCACATCCTGCTCTGACAGGGTCTCCCTTGCCCAGCACGGGGTCATGGGCAGCCTGGGACAAGGGCACAGCTGGGAGCACGAGGGACAAAGGGAAAAGCTCTGGGGGCCAAGCTCCTTGGAAGCAGGAAGACCTCAGAGCTCCAGAGCTGGGCACAGCTGGCAGGAGGTGCAGCAAAAACCAGGGCAAAATGCAGCTTTCACCTGGAAAATGTTGCAGCACTCAGCATAAATCATCCTGGGGGAGCTGGGGATGAGACTCTGCTGCAGAGGCAGGCCCTGGGTGCTTATCTCCCCCAGAGATGCCCAAATTCAGAATTCATTCGTGTTCCTGGGGGTGTTTCCGCATCTCCACACCTGCCTGGGTGTGTGTCCGCCTTCACAACTGCAGAGATGAACCTTCCCAGGCATGGAAACCCACTCATCCCGGGGAATCCAGCACACAGAGCAGATCCGTGGTGCTGGCTGGGGATCAGGGATGCGACACAGGGATGGGAAACAGGGAATGGAGGAGTCCAAAGAGCGCAGAGCAGAGCAGAGCGGGCAGCACAGCTGAGGAGAAAGGTCCAGCAGAGGCTGTGGCTGCTCCGGGCAAACCCCAGATGTGCTGGAGCTGGAACCTCCTGCGGGTGCCTCAAGCTCCAGATGGTCCCTAAAGGCACCTCAGTGCAGAAAGGTGAAAAATCTACGGAAAAACTCAGGAAAAAATCAGGCACCTGGAAAAAATTCTCACTGGAATGGTTGGGACCGAGTGGGGACCCCACTGAACCCAATCCATGTCTCCATCCCAGCAGGGGAACAGGAACAGCCACCCTGGGAGCTCCTCTCTGTCCCTCATCTCTGGCAGAAACGTCCTAAAAACGGCACAGAACAGGCTGGGAGTATCCCAGGAAGCCACACCATCCGATTTTCCCTTTATCCCTCTGCCACAACTCCAGCTCCTCACCTGCTTGGCAAGGGAGGAGCTGGGGCCGTGGCAGCTCTTGGGGAGCAGCTGGAAAACGGGAAAACAGGAGGAAGTTTTGTAGGGCTGATCACATGCAGCCCTTCTGTGCCTGTTCTGTGGAGCCCTTCCCGATTTTCCCTCTTTGAAAACGGGAGCGTTTCATTCTGCTCCATTCTTGGCACCTTTTTAGTCTCAGGTTTCCTGGACTTGCTGTGAGGCTCATTAGGGAGCAGCTAACGAGCTTTCTCTGCACATGGTGGCTGGGTGCAAAAACCCCTGACAAATCTCTTGTTTTTCCGAGCATTTCTCGAGGTTTGGGTTTAAATTGGTGTGAACAGAACGGAACAGATAAAGGATTTAAACACAAATAAAGTCTCTTTGTTCAGGAGGTGTCAGAGACACCTCAGTGCCCCTCTGAGGGAGATCCCAGAGGTCAAGATGGTCCAGATCCTGCTGAGAAAACCCACAAATCACATGGAGAATGGACAGCACTCCCCTGCCCTAAAAACCTATCAGGTGCAGCTAAAATTAAGGAATTCAAATCCCAGGAGCCCAAATTCCATCCACGCTGAGGCAGCTGAATGAGAAATTTAGTTTGCAAAAATTCCAGGTGAGCCGGGGGCTCCCAATATTCCTGTGCAGCCTTACGGCACAAAAGGTGCTCCTTTCAGCTGGCCAAATTAGCAGAGTGAAGGGAAAATTACGGTTATTAAACCCCTTTTTTACCTGAAATGCAACCTTTTATTTAGATAACAGAGGGGTTTGATATTATGGGCACTTTCAAGTGTAGCAGTTGGAATAGTGACATCAAGAGCACGATCCCAGCGTGAAAAATCGAAATATAGAAGTGACTCCGAGGTCCTCCATGCCCCTCCCAGTCGAATTAATTTAAACCCAGCTCTAATCAATCTGGACCTGACTCAGCTGCCTCTCCCAGGACTCTGTGACAGCGCAGCTAGGCTGAGAGCTCCATGCTCAAATTCCATTTCAGGAGGAGGGGTTGGAAAAATCCAAGGTGGCATTTGTCAGAGGGGCCCTCTGGCCTCACCCGCTGGAACAGCACACGAGGCCCCCGCCAGGTGCACATTTGCAAGGCCCAGTTTTTGTGTTCCCATCGAAAAAAAGGGGGGCTCTGGGAATGCTTCTGAAGCAATTTTGGTTCACAGCTGCTCTGCTTTGATGCCTCAGTTGCTTCTCTTTGGGTGGGAAGGACGCAGGATTGCAGAGTTAACAAACTCGGTGCCTTTGGAAAAAACAGGGGGATCGGAGGGGCTCCTGCGCTGGGGAAAACGGTGCATCCTCTGCAAATCTGCAGAACGGAGGGGAGCACCAGCCAGCCATCCCAACAGGTCCCAGTGGCCATGGGATTTCCACTCCGAGGGCCAGCCAGGCTGCGTGTCCCAAACCCCACATCCCAGAGCTGTTTATGGGGTTTGCAGCCCTTCAGGCCCAGTGGAACAATGCAGGGAGCCCTCTCCACCTGCAAACCCGAATATTCCTGCCCTTTTCCCTGCTTCCATCCCCTCTGCTGGAGGGATGCTCCTTCCTGGGGGGTGGAATTATGGAATGAGGGCTGTGATGAACCTCACTGAGGTGGGGACGCATCCTCACCAAGGGCTGAGTTTGCACCTTAGCCTGAAGTTCTCTGAGTTTTCAGGAGAGGAGGAACCCAGACAGGGAGGAATTCTCATGTCAGCCTCCAATAGCAGCCTCAGCAGGTGCCCAAAGAAAAGGGATTTTTATGGATCCTGCTGCTTCTCATGCCACACTGAGATATCCAAGTGACAGGACACAGCCTCAGGCTGTGCCGAGGAGGCTCAGGTTGGACATCAGCAGGAATTTCTCCATGGAAAGGGTGCTCAGGCCTTGGCAGGGGCTGCCCAGGGAGGTTTGGAGTGCCCATCCCTGGAGGTGTCCAAGGCAGGCCTGGAGGTGGCACTCAGTGCTCTGGGCTGGGGACAGGGTGGGGATCAGCCACAGCTTGGACTCCATGGCCTTGGAAGGCTCTTCCAAACTCGGTGATTCCATGATTTTTGTGTGCACAATGTTTCCAGTGGCATGAATCCATCTTTATCCTGGTGCAGCCTCCCAGCTTCGAAGCAGCCCCTTGGGAAGGTGTAAATCCATGGAATTAAAAATTGCAGCAGAGCCCCGGTCATCAGCAGAGGTCACAGTCACCAGGGCTGTCCCCAGGACTGAAGGAGGTCCTCTCCAAAACAGAGGACTCCAGTGAGTGATTTCTCCAGGCTGGAATTCAACATTCCCAGTGCAGGGAGGGCAAAGGCTCTGGAAGCTCTGCGTGTCCCTGGGTGGTTCTGGATCAGGTGACAGGGGCGTGACAGGCAGGGGTGCAAAGCACAGCCCGGGTGTGCTGGGCTCCTGAGCTCTGACTCCCTCCCTGCAGATGGGATGCCTCCATCCCACAAGGAATTAGGAATACTCAGATCTCTCTGAGGGTTGTTTCCCTCTCATTTGAGCCCAGGCAGGACCAAGCCCAGCATCACAAACCCCAGACTGGGAGCTGCACTTCGGGCCAGTGCCCTACAGCAAGGAAAACATTTGAGACAGGTTCTTGCCAGCATCGTCGGGTTATCCCAGCACTGATCCTGCAGGAATTGGGCAGAGAACCCCCTGGGAATGCATTTGATCCCAAAAATCCCCTGTGATGGTCTCAACCACCAGCAGCAGGGAGGTTAAGGTCCCCCAGGTGACACCACTGCCCTCATCTCCTCATGGCCAGAGCTTGGCCTTGCAGCACGAGGCTTTGGAAGCGTCGCTTTTCCCCTCTGCCACTCCCTGACTATTGCAGGAGTGGGAGTGAGACCCCAAGGCTGTGCTGTGAGGACCCTCCCGGATGGCACCACCGGATCCAAGCCCTCCTGGCACGAGGGAGGTGTTGTCCAGGAGGGGAGTGTCCCATGTGAGGGTGAGTGAGCGTTTAAGCCCCTTTTAAAACCATGTAAGACCTTAAACCCTCGGTGCCACCCAAGGGCTTAAAGGCCTTAAGGCTGCAGCGGGTCATGAGGCAGAGCTAAGGCAGCTTAAGCCTCCTGCAGCCTCCCTGCTCCTTGAAGGGCAGCCCTGCAGCATCCCGAGGGCTCCTGCTCTAAAGGTCCCCCAAACCCAGGCTCCCAGACAGTGGGACTTTCTTCCAGACTGCTCCAAAGTCTCCCGTTCCACCCTAGCTGGGCTCAGTGCGGGAGGTCTCTTCCTTCTCGCACCGGCTTTGGGGCCCCGTTAGGGCTTCTGGAGCTGGTTTTGCCCCTTTCCTCCGCTGTGGGTTTGAAGGAGCAGCTCCAGCGATGCTGCAGGATAAAGGCAGAGCGTTCTGCACCTGGCACAGCCCCAGCAGCCCAGGATGGCCAAGGGCAGGAAGGGCGGGAGAGGCTGGCAGAGGCCTGTGCCCCATGCCAACATCCATCCCCTGATCCATGGGCTTATCAGAGCCTCCAAACCCCGTTTGTGGCAAACCTTGTGAAGATCCCGGCTGCACATCCCCTCTGTAAGCCCCTCCAGCAACTTAAACTGGCTCTAATGTTCAGCCTTTGGAGGATTTTAAACTGCTTAGGCTGCTCAAAAGACTGGCTTAATCGTAAACTGCAGTGCAGCTGCTTGAAGAGTTTAAGCTGCTCTCAAAGCTGGCAGGAACATGGGGGGCTTGAACCGTGCTGAGCCCTGGCACCGTCACCCCCAAAGTGACAGCGCTGCTGACACAGGAGCTGTTCCAAATAGAATCCGGGGGGGAAAAGACCTTTTGTTATCCCTTCCCTGCAGCTCCAGGTGTGCTCCTCCTTCCCTCAGCTCCCCAGGGAGAGGGAGGGCTCCAGGCACGATGTCCCCAGGCAGGGCGGGCACGCTGGGAATTGTCACCTGCTTCCTTTTCGGTCATTACAACAAGAGTTTTGCAAGGAAAAGCACTCGGTGGTTGGATTGTTAATGGTGCTCCCCTGCACAGCCCAGCAGGAGGGAATGTTGGCTGGCACCTTTGTCTCCCTAAAATGAGTAATTGTTGGAATCTCTGTGAGGACACAGCCCCATCTCTGAGCTGGATGAAGCCACATCCGGAGCCTTCCATGACTCAATCCTATGGATCTCTCCCCCAACAGGGTCATTTTTTCCCACTCTCCCAGAGAAATCTAATTGTTTGTCCGTTTTGGGTTTTTTTGGTTTTTTTTTGTCCATGATGCAGATAAGGACTTGTGAATTGGCTTGGGAAAAGGAGAGAATTCTCCCTCCTGACTGGAAAGCCTGTCCAGGCATAAAAAAATGGGTAAATGTCGTGCCCAAAATAAAAAATTATATCAGGCTCAGCTGCTGTTTTGCCTTGTGGATGAATTCACTTCATACATTGGTGATGATCTGGGCCTTTAATGTGAAATTCTCAGCTTTCACATAATCCTGATATTAAATAAATACCAAAAAAACAAATATTACCTTCCCAGCTGTACCAAGCACCGATGGGAGGCTGTAAAACCCCACCTTGTGCTGTAATTTTTCCCCTCTGGAATATTTCACGTTTCCATTCCTTGATTTGGATGTTGATAGCAGAGACTGCACAAGCTGCAAAGCGATTTGCACCTTTTCCTCCCTACGTGCCTTTGACAACCTGAGAGGGCAGAGTTTGGAACTATTTTGACAAATTTCTCACTCGAGGAGTTTAACTGGAATGCGCCTGTTGGTTTGTTTTCCTAATGGATGTCATTCTGGGACTCTGCAGGCCTGTTCCTCCTGCTGAGCTGTCACAGACCTGAAGGGTCTCTGTGCTCCTGTGGGATTATCCATTTCCTAATTCATTGGGATATCACCATAGGATCATGGAGTGGTCTGGGCTGGAACTGACCTTAAGGATCATTTAGTTCCAAACTCCCTGCCATGGCAGGGACAACTCCCACTGTCCCAGGCTGCTCCAAGCCCTGTCCAGCCTGGCCTTGGACACTTCCAGGGATCCAGGGGCACCCACAGCTTCTCTGGGAAATCCATTCCAGGCCCTCAACTTCCTCACAGGGAGGAATTCCTTTCTAACATCCCATCTAAATCTCCCCTCTTTCAGCTTAAAGCCATTCCCCTTGTCCTGTCCCTCCATCCCTTATCCCCAGTCCCTCTCCAGCTCTCCTGGAGCCACTTTAGGCCCTGGCAGGGGCTCTGAGCTCTCCCTGGAGCTTTCTTCTCTCCAGGTGAACACCCCCAGCTCTCCCAGCCTGGCTCCAGAGCAGAGGAGCTCCAGCCTTTGGAACATCTCCATGGCCTCCTCTGGATTCTCTCCAGCAGCTCCATGTCCTTCCTGTGCTCAATGCATCCAGCAGCTCCCTGGGGTGGTGCTGGCACATCCCATGGTGACACCCGAACACAGGGAGGGGTCACCAGGTCACCACAGCTGAGAGACCTTGTCCCACGCAGCAAAGGTTGGGAAAAGCTGCAGGGCTCTGGGAATGTGGCATCCACAGAATTACAGCGGGCTGGGAGTCCAGGCCTGTCCCTGGTAGCATCTGAAGCTGTTTCCCAGAGCCTTGTTGAGATAGGAAAATCTAAAAATAGGACTCAGGATCTGCAGAGAGGCCTGGAGGTGCTGGAGGAAAGGCCACGAGTGTCCCTGGTGCTGCTGCCAGCTCAGCACAGATCAGATCCCACTCCTGCTGCCCTCCCGGTGGGATGCAGAGCTCACATCCACCCTGCTTGCACACAGGGAGGTCGTGCCTGGCAGCAATTCAGGAATTTTTCTTTGCTTTGCTTCCCTGCCCATGCAGACCCCATGCCCTGGCATGGCCTCGACCCTCCCTGCCCATCTTCCGGGAGCTCTCCCTGCCATGCCAGGAGCAGCTGGGACTTGGGAACTGGGACTCGGGAACTCGCTCCCAGTTTCCTGGCTCGGGAATCGCTATCATTTATTGATAAGCTGACTTTTGCAAGCCTCGGGGCACTGCTGGAGCCTCTCAGGCTGAGCACAGAGGGGGCGGTTCAGCCCCAGCACCACAGCAGAGGCTGCAGGAGCAGAGGAGACAAAACTGCCTCGGCCAGGAAGCAAAAAGCTCGGGGTGAGCTGCTCGGGGTGAGCTGCACAGAACTGCAGCAGAATTCCTGGATCAGCAGCCTGGATGTGTTTGGGAATGACACACATGGATGTGTGGGAATGACACATGTTTCTGAGGCCAGGAGCAGGGCCCTTAGGAAGCACCTCGGGTTCCTCTCGCACAGGGGACACCGTGCAGAGCATTATCCCAACAGCATTATTCCAACCTCATCCACACCATTCCCAGCTCCAGAACACCCCATTCTGCCCACTCTGTGCTTTCCCCCCCTGGTCACTTACACCAGTCCTGCCCAGTCCTATTATGGCAAAGGAGCTGGGAAGGGGCTGGAGCACCAGGAGCGGCTGAGGGAGCTGGGAAAGGGCTCAGCCTGGAGAAAAGGAGGCTCAGGGGGGACCTTCTGGCTCTGCACAACTCCTGACAGGAGGGGGCAGCCAGGAGGGGTCGGGCTCTACTCCCAGGGAACAGGGACAGGAGGAGAGGGAACGGCCTCAGGCTGTGCCAGGGGAGGCTCAGGTTGGACATCAGCAGGAATTTCTCCATGGAAAGGGTGCTCAGGCCTTGGCAGGGGCTGCCCAGGGAGGTTTGGAGTGCCCATCCCTGCAGGTGTCAGCCTGTGGATGTGGCTCTTGGGCACATGGTTTAATGGTGGCAGTGCTGGGTTAGTGGTTGGACTTGATCATCCGAGAGGGCTTTTCCAGCCTCAGTGATTGTATAATTCTACCCCACAATCCCCACACAAGTGTCCCCAAGCAGCATCTCCACCAACTTTGCCAGCCTTCATTCTACCTCCACCCCTGCCATGGGCAGGGACACCTCCCACTATCCCAGGCTGCTCCAAGACCCATCCAACCTGGCCTTGGACACTTCCAGGGATCCAGGGGCAGCCACAGCTTCTCTGGGCACCCTGTGCCAGGGCCTCTCCAGCCTCACAGGGAACAATTCCTTCCCAATATCCCATCTATCCCTGCCCTCTGGCAGTGGGAAGCCATTCCCTGTGTCCTGGCACTGCAGTTCCTGATGCAGAATCCCTCTCCTTCTTCCCTGTAGCCCCTCCAGACCCTGGACAGTGCTGTGAGGTCTCCAAACACCCTTCTCTTCTCCAGGCTGAACAGCCCCACCTTTCCCAGCATGGTATCATAGGGAAGGTGTTCCAGAGGGGTTCCAGTGGCATTCCAGAGCAGTCCCAGAGGGATCCCAGAGCGGATCCAGAGCAGTTCCAGAGCGGTTCCAGAGCGGTTCCAGTCCTCACAGTAACTTCTTGGCCCAGATGACAAGAAGCTGACAACTCTTTCCAAAGGTTTACCCCAAAGTGCAGATCCTTGGTACTGACATTTGAAGGTTTCAAGGTCATTTCTGCCCATGGAAGGCTCCAGCATGGAGGTGCCAAAGCTCTGGAGGCTTCTGAGATGCCTGATGAAGGCACTTGGAGAGATCCTCATGGAGCTGGAGTGGAGATGGGGATGACAGATCCATGGAGGAGCAAGGACATGGAGTTACCTGAGGTTAGGTCAGTACCAAAGGCAAGAAGTTCTCCTGAACAGGAGAAAATTCATCCCTGAGGCTGGTGAGGCCCTGAAGGAGCCAACAAGAAAGATGAAGGGAGACAATTTACAAGGGCCTGGAGTGCCAGGACACAGGGAATGGCTTCCCACTGCCAGAGGGCAGGGATAGATGGGATATTGGGAAGGAATTGTTCCCTGTGAGGGTGGAGAGCCCCTGGCACAGGGTGCCCAGAGAAGCTGTGGCTGCCCCTGGATCCCTGGCAGTGTCCAAGGCCAGGTTGGACAGGGCTTGGAGCAGCCTGGGATAGTGGGAGGTGTCCCTGCCCATGGCAGGGGGTGGGATGAGATGATCTCTAACGTCCTTCCAAGCCAGGCCATTCCATGATTTGGTGAGGAACACGAGCTGGCTCTGTCACCCCTGAGACACCTCCCCTGCCAGCAGCACGTCCTCGCCCGGGCCCAGCGCCGGCGTCTGAGCAGCACAGAGACAATGTCCTCCCCTAACTGGGTTAGAGGAGATTGGATTAGCAATTCCTGAGTTAGGAAAAGTCTAAGGATGGCAGATAAAACAAAGTGTGACAGCCTAAGCAGCCCCTGTCAGCGGGGATTGATCACAGCGCTAATAGCCAGCGACAGGCACACATTAATAACACAATAACCCAGCTCGGGATATTGGCACTATCACAACCCTTTAACCTGGCAATAACTCATGGGGAAAATGCTCCCAGTGGCAGAGCCAACATGGCTGGGCCGCCTGCCTCCCCCTCCGCCTGCCAGGCAGCTGGAATTCCATGGGGTCGTCGGCTCTGCCACATGGGCAGCTGCCAGGTCCCATCCCGAGACCCCAGAACCCCACGCCCAGGCAGGGATTTACACCAGGGTGCGCCTTAGGGGTGTGGGCACAGCTGTGGTGGGCAGAAGGGACCAGGAGATGTGCAGGGATGGTCTCGAAGCGATGGCAGGGAAGAACAGGAAATGGGGAATATCAGGAGTCGGGGAAGGTGGGACTTCAAGCGCAGAGCACTCAGTGAAGGGATCTGAGAGAACTGGACAGCAGGTAATTGTGGGGAAATTCTGGGATTTTTTTCAAGCTACTCTGGATTTTAGTCACACAAACCATTCCCAGTTTGCCTGAGAAGCCTCCTGCTTCTACTCCAAGCTATGGTGGGAGAAGAGACACTGGGGAAATAACAACAAAAAATTAAATCAGAGCTGTTTAGAAAATTAAAAACTAAATTAGAGACCGAGTTTTTTATATATATAACTTAAAATATGGGGTGGGGAAGCAAACCCTGTCATAAGGCAGAGAGCAGCCCCTGGTTTCCAAAGGCTTTTCCAGAGGCTGCTCGGTGTGACGGAGCATGGAGAGGGAGCAGAGATGGAGAAATATCGCTGCTGTTTCCCCACCCCTAGCAGGAGCAAGCTCTGCTCTGGCTCCCTCCCAGCACTTCCATCTCTTGGCTGAGCTCGTTGGGTAATGTTGAGAGCAACCAAATCCAGGGATTCAAAGGGCAGCAAATCCCAAGTGCTGGCTGTGGGAGAGCGGGACTGCGGCACCGGGATCTGCAGAGGAGAACTTCCCTTCCCTTCCCTTCCCTTCC
>VZRN01000229.1:73668-162335 GCA_013397935.1 Dasyornis broadbenti
TTGGTGCAGCTGCATCAAGGCACCAGCTTAGTCTGGATGCCAATTTTGGGGGTTTCCTGATCATTCCATCACCCAGACTGGACAAACTGGATCAGCTCAAGCTGGACTCATGCAGATATCCCAGGAAAATCCTGTTTTCCTGGTGGAAGATGCTCCAGTCCCAGTCAGCACATGGCAAATATTTATTTCCAGGATAATTTATCATAATTTCCTTTGGCTCTTTTGTGTCTTTTGTGAGAGATAAAAAAAATACAGGTTTCATTTAATAAAAAACATTATTTGGGCTGAAAATTGCAGGCTTCTGCACAAAAAAAAAAAACGTGTACAGATTTTAAAACTCAGTTCTAGGTTGCTTGTTTGCTTTTTTGTGGTGCTTTTTTCTGAAGAAAACCTGTTTTGTTCAAAACTCCAAAGCCTCCAGCATTATTTCCAAGAGGTTCTTCATGTTTTATTCCCTTCTTTTTCCAATTTTTTAGGAGAACTATTTGAAAATTTGGCCAGGGTGAAAAAAGCAGAATCACAGGGGCCCTGCCTGGCATGAAAGTTCCTTTTCGTGGCAAAATCCAGCCCAGATATGATGAAGCAACACCCCCTTGGGGAAGCAGCCTCCTCCCAGCGGGAGAGCTGCAGGTAGGGCTGGAGGCTGGGCCGTTCCCACTCCTGTGGCGCTGCAGGATTCCTGCCTTTCCATCGCTTTTTGATGAGAGGTGTAAATAGAGGAGCTCTTCCCTCGGAAAATATCCGGCATTTTTCAGGGTCGTGCTCCTGCCTCCCTCAGATGCCCCTGGGGCTCTCTCCTCTCCCACCCTGGGGTTCTCTCCTCTCCCACCCTTCTCCTGCTTCCCCCCAAATCCCAGTCTGGATTTCCCTCCAACCGCCCTGCCTGGAGCTGGAATTGGGGCTCCAGGTGAGTTTTCCCACCTTCTTCCTCCCACCTGGCACTCGCCGAGCACAAACCCAAGCGTCCGCTCTGGGCGGCAGAGATGTGGGTGGATGAGGATGAGGATGAGGATGGGGATGGGGATGAGGATGAGGATGAGGATGAGGGTGAGGGTGAGGGTGAGGGTGANGAGGATGAGGATGGGGAGGGGGATGGGGATGGGGATGAGGATGAGGATGAGGATGAGGGTGAGGGTGAGGGTGAGGGTGAGGATGAGGATGAGGATGAGGGTGAGGATGAGGAACACTGGTGCAGCTTAGGGATGTGTCCTTGTCACTTTGGGCTCTGGGGTGGGTGCGGAGCCCCCAGTGCCGCTGTCCCCACGGGGAGCTGGAGGTCAGGGCTGTCCTGAGGACCAGCAGTGTCCGGCGCTGCGTTCAGGTGCTCCCAAGAGTGGGTGTGGAGCTGCTGGAGACGTTCTGGTGTCCAGCTGCCGCTCCAGGAGACATCAGCCCGTTTGTCTCCTCCATCCAAGCACCCCAGGTGCCGAGGGCTTTTCCTCAGCCTCCGGAGCTCCCGTGCCAGCAGTGCCAGCCGGGGAGCAGCCACCCGCTGGCCCCCAGCACCTGCGGCTGGACCGCGCCTCGCAGGCGCCTCATTCCTCAGCGGCTCCCGCCGGGATGAGCCCGGAGCTGCCTCTGGCACTGCCCGAGCACCGCGCGGCCGCTCCGAGCGAAGCCACTCATCCCGAAATAACTCCCAGCGCCGAGCCGCTGGCGGATCCTCCCTCCTGGGATGCGTGGAGGGGCTCAGCACCTCAAACCCGGCGGGGAATTCGGTGCTCGAGCAAAGTGTGAGACTGTGGGAAGCGTCTGGAGCGGCGGCGGCTCCGCTGTGCCAGCCTGGCAGCAGCTGCCACCGCCCGTATGGCTCTGCCCACATGCACCCCCTCTGCAGTGCTTCCCAAACGTGCAATATCAACATTGCGGGAGCAGAGGATTTCTGCATGTCATTATCCCAGGGTTTATTTGAATCAAAGGCTGGCGGGGGGAGGCAGAGCCCGTCTCCGCCGCGCCGATCCGGCGCAGTCTCGCAGCTCGGCTCGGAGATGCCGACAGACAGCGGGAGCACAGACACAGCCAGGGCTGTGTTTGCTTTGCGGAGTGCTGCTCAAACATGTTGCCATTGAGATTCCCAAGCCCCACGTTCTAAAATATTCATCGCCACAGCCCAGATTCCCTCCCAAGGAGCAGAAACCCAGGCAGAGACGAGAATCTATCTGGCATCCCCTTGTGGCTTTGCTTCTCCCTGCTGCGATGGGAGAGCAAGGAACGCAACCCAAAGAGGGCCCCGATCTTCACGGATTGTTGCCAGGCCTCGTGGCAGGGACAAGAGTGTCCTCACGTAGTTATCGCCTCAATGTCTGCACCGCGGGGTCTGGGATGAGGAATCCATGATGAGGAATCCACGACAAGGGGTCTGTAAGGAATAGACCCCATAGGAGCTGCAATGAGGAGCAATAGCCAGCAGCGTGGGGGCAGAGTCCTTTAGGGACAACCCAGAGTCACCTGGGCACCTTTAGAGGTGTCTGAGCTGTGGCCAGGGGCAGGATGGACACACAGGAGAAACTCTCCAAGCATGGACCATGGACATGCTGTTCCCGAGGTCAGGAATTCCATCCCCTGCATGCTCTGCTCCGCTTTGGGATCTCATCCAGTGCCTCACTTTGCTGCTGCCACACCGAGATGTCACCAGTGGCTTTAAGTAAGAAAAACACACGCTCTGTTTCCTGACCTAGTCAAGTTTTATTGTGCCTGAGATTCCCGAAGGTCCTGCTCACAAACGCCACATTTGGGAATGACTCCACATGCAGAGTGTCACCCCAAGGCAGCAGCAGCTGCTCCAAAATGACCCGGTTTGGGGGCAGGGGTTCCGTTTCAAAGGCTCAGGGAATGTTCAGGGGCCGATTCAGCAGCAGCCCCGTGGAAAGGCTGAGCTCAGGAGGTGCCCCCGGGCCTCCAAACTGCGCCTACAAATCGCCAGGTGCAGCTGCTCATCCCACCCAGCTCGCCCAGCGCCCTGCAGCCCAAACCATGGCGTTTGTGGGTCCGATTTCATTAAGGAGGGCCGGATGCTTGGAAGACATTGACCGTTTGTCTCTGGCTCTTGTCCTGGTGATTTACATAATGGATTAGCACAGATTAGCCCGGCACTGGGAGAGGCACCGGCTCGCTTTGCATGCTCCACAGGCAAAGGATTCCGGCTGGAAATGGGATGATCTAATAACAGGGATAATTGCTGGTTTATGGACTAGGAGCACTGCCATGTCAGGGGCTCCTCTGCCTCGACAGTGAGGCCATTGTACAAATATAAACCCCCAGTCACCCGAAGGCTCCCAGGGACAGCGAGTGGCCTCACAGTGACTTCCACAGGGGGACCCTGAACACCTGCACCATGAGATACCGGCAGCGAATTAATTGATCCAACCCCTTAAAGCTGCTTTACAGGGATCCCCTGGTGCAAATATTCCTGCTCTCCCACCCCCCAGAGCGACGCTAGAGGAGGGGAAACTGAGGCAGAGCATCATTTCCCTTTGCGCAGGAGGTAGGGTGGGGTTTCCTTATCACCCCCCCCGATCTCGGTGCTTTTATCTTTAATTCCCTGAGGGGAAATTCAGGGCTCGACAATTAATTTCTGCCGGGTGTTTTGCATCGCTCAGGAGCCAGCCAAGCCCATACTGTGAATATTACAAAGCTTTTTAGAACAGGAGAGCTTGGCAATTGCGACAGCACTTTTGAATCATTCATAATTTTGCACAGGGGCAACTTCTGTAGGTGTCTCGTTTCCTCTATGTTCATAATGTTTTAGGACTAAAAATAACAAGGAATTGCTGTTCGAAATGTAAGCGAGGAATTAGAATTGCCAAGGAACTCGGGAGTCAAACTGTACTGGAGGACATCAGAGCCTTCCCACAGCCGCAGCTCCAAAGCCAATTAATCCCGGGTTAGGCACAGGGCAAATGTGTGGCTGGAGAGACTGGGGAACAGCCTCCCCTTCCCAAGCAATATGCAGATTGACCCTGAGAAAGCTTCTTTTTGGAAAATTAGTTGGAGCTCCTTTGTTCCCACAAACACCAAAATCCTGTGGCCAGCTGGGCACCTGGGTTGCATATTTTGAAATTCTTGGGAGAAAAGTGGGCAGCAGAGCTGCACTCCTGCTCCTGATGGGAGTCTGCTGCCTCGTGCTTCCCATGTGAGGCTGCTGCCACGGCTCGGGACAAAATCCTGGAGCGCTATAAACATCTAACGTGGATCTTGGGTCTGCTCCTGCAGATGGGCTTTGTGGAGCCGCCTGGGAGCATCTCTGATGACAGCCTTGGAGCTGGGATTGGGATGGGACCCAAGGCTGCATGAGGAACACGGACACTGCAGGCATGGAGGCACCAAAGCTTTGGGAAAGCACAGGCAGAGCAGAGAGAGCTGGGAGTGGAGAAAACGCCTGGGGTGGCACAGGAAAGCCAACCCTGTCCTGGGCTGAGGCCTACAGCGGGAAAGGGGGGGATTCTGCCCCTCTGCCCCCTCAGCTGAGACCTCACCTGCAGATCTGCCTCAGCTCTGGGGCCCAGCACAGGAAGGAGCTGGAGCTGCTGGAGAGAGTCCAGAGGAGGCACCAGGATGAGCAGAGGGATGGAGCAGCTCTGCTGGGAGGAAAGGCTGGGAGAGCTGGGATTGTTCAGCCTGGAGAGGAGAAGCTTTGGGGTGACCTCATTGTGGCCTTGCAGAGCCTGGAGGAGCTGACAGGAAACCTGGAGAGAGACTGGGGACACGGGATGGAGGGACAGGACACAGGGAATGGCTTCCCACTGCCAGAGGGCAGGGATAGATGGGATATTGGGAAGGAATTGTTCCCTGTGAGGGTGGGGAAGCCCTGGCACAGGGTGCCCAGAGAAGCTGTGGCTGTCCTGGATCCCTGGCAGTGTCCAAGGCCAGGCCAGACAGGGCTTGGAGCAGCCTGGGATGGTGGGAGGTGTCCCTGCCCATGCCAGGGGTGGAATGGGATGGGCTATAAAGGCCCTTCCAATCCCAACCCTTCTGTGATTCCATGAACAGAATTGTTCTAGGCTGGGCTGAGCCAGAGATGCCCTCAAGGCCCCTTAAGCTGTCCTGGCTGTCTCAGCAGGAGCAGCTGACCCAGCTGCTGGAGCTGTTGTCCTAAAGCAAAGGCCACCCTAGGATCCCCTTGGTTTTGGGATCACCTCCGACTCCTTTCCAACCCGTCACTGCTTAAATCCTGCCTTTCCCAAGCCTGTCCCTGCTTCCCCAAGCCCTCCTCCATGGCACAGGGCTGCTCCAACTCCTTGCCTGACAATTTCTGTGCTGAACTCTCCTCTGAGCCAAGGGGATGAGGAGAATTCACGTCCTGGAAGTTTCAGCCTCTTCTTTCGGAATTAATTTTGCAAGCTCCTCCTTGGCCCGAGCTCTCTGCGGGCTCAGGCAGAACAGGGCCAGCGAGAGGGGAAAGTCATGTTGCTGGTTAAATCTCCAAAGCAAAAATAATCCATTTTAATGAAGGTTCACAATCTGCAATGAATGTGAAACAATGTTGTCAGCTAAGCTGTTGCATTATTCACTTTTATTTGTACAAGGTCCTTCCATTAATATTTGACTACAAGAGAATGCAATTAAAAATTTTCTACTTGAATAAACCTCTCACCATGGTGTTGGTTAAAGGATAAAAACCTTTGACGTTGGTGGAGAGGAGAATTCAGCACAGTGGCCCGTGGGGCACACACCAACTCGCATCCTCCTGCACCCCAAATTTCGTTCCCTGCTCCCATTTTTTGCCGTGTCTTGCCTTCAATCCCCGCCCCACATCGGCTCCTCTGGGCTCCCCTGCTCCCCTCCCTGCCATTCGGAGGATCCCAACGCAATCATTTCCTTCAGAGCAGAGCCAAGACAAGCAGGGAAGTGATGGGGGTTGTGCAGGCAGGTGGGAAGCACCCCCAGTCCAACAATTCCCGGAATTTCCAGGCTGAGGCAGAGCCCCATTTTCCCAAGGAAGAAGTGGGGCTCTGCCTTCATGTCCAGGGGTGTTTGCTGGCAGGCAGAGATGATTTATTATTTAAATTTTGGCATGCATGGCTGGGCACTGAATTAGTTGTAATCTCCCAGGACGGGAGGAAAAAAACCTTCTAGGATCAGGGAAGAGAGCTCAGACACGAGCTCAGCTCGTCACAAAAGGGAAGATGTCGGGGACAAGGGACACAAGGATGATACGCAAAGCACGGAGTCACATATAGAAGGATTAGGCACTAATTCCCTTTCCAGAGCATCCAGCAACAAAGAGCCTTTGGTGAGAATAATGACACGGAGCTGAGGTGGGCACAGAAGGTTGAAATAGGGCCGAGTTTGTATGGATTGGTGGCAGGGAAGAGGACAATCCGTGATCTTTGAATTGCTGGGCCTTTGGGAGATCCCTCCCTGCTCCCAGGCTCCTTCAGGGAGCTGGGCTGTGCCACCAGGAGATGGACATTTCATCCTGTGCTGATTCACCTCCTGGAGCCTCCAACATTCCATGCGAAATGCACAAGGGAAGTTCATGCGTGGTTTGGGAGCCTGGAGGGCAGAACTGGATGGAATAGAAGGAGAAAGATCGATCCTGTGTGGTGGATGTGGAGAAGAGGAGCCTCTGGCCTCAGGAAATGAAGCCTAGGAGAAGTTTGGAGCCAGGGCTTTTGGAGGAGAAATTCGGGGTCCGAGAGGGCCAACCCTGGGGGCAGGGAGATGGCCAGAGGATGTAGGAATGTCTCCAGGAGCAGGGGAATAACCTTGGGGAGTGGCTTTTAAGGGAAAAGGATCCTCAGGAGAGCTTCCACCACGCCAGGGATCTCCACACCAGCAGCGGAGAAACCAGAGATTTTGGGGAATCAATGCTCTGGCTCAGCAGGTCCAGGCCCAGCATCCCTTTGATCACCTTTGGTTTTTTGGGAGAAGATTTGCACACAGTGGGCAGCCGGAGGTGCTGTATAACCCCATCCCATAGCAAAGCCTGATCCCTGTGGGAATTCCATACCCTCTCCATTAAACCCCACCCAGGAACATCTGCAGACCCACATCTCTTTACTGGTTGGATCTGATGATCTTAAAGGTCTTTTCCAACCTAAACTGTCAGGATCTGCCTCCTTTCAGGACCAAGCAGGATCTGCTGCTGTGCCATAAAATCCAGAAAAGCTGCCAGCACTGCCCTTCTCTTCCTGGGATGAAGCTTTTCCCATTTCTGGGACAACCACAGCTCCTCAGGAGATCTCCTGCCCTGAGCACCCGGGATCATTGCTGAGGCTGGAGCAGCCCATCCACGCGGATCCCAGGGAACACAATGACCAATCAGCAGCAACTGCAAGGAAGATTTAGGGAATATTCTGTGGATTCTTCTGCTCTTCCCTTCTCTCCTGGTGGGCTCTTCCCTGGCTGTTTGTGGGGAGGGCGGCAGCGACATCCAGAGCTCTGGAGAAGCTGCTGGCACCATCTCTGGGCTCTCCTGAGGGGCTCTGGCTGCACCCCTGGAGATTTCATATCCCACAGCAGCCACGGCAAGGCAGGGCTCAGCTCATCCAATCCTCAGGAATCTGCCCATGGAATACGAAGCACCACCACAAGCAGGGCCTTGGAGCCTCTGAGTGCACAGAAAGGAATCTTCAGACCTTCAATTCACTTCGCTCCAGCTCTTCCCAGATAAAACAAGGATCAGGAAGCCCATTCATCTTAGGGAGCATTGTGGAAAATCAGTCCATTTGTTTGTGTGCCATTAATGTTATCTGGGACAAGGAGATGAATAATTCCATCCCCAGCAGGAGACTTGCACAGCGAGCAGCGCAGAAGACAAGGGCCCATCCCAAACAGTCAGGCTGGAGCGGGATGCTGAGGGATGGTCCATGGAACGTGTGCCAGGATTCCAGCCCAGGGCAGGCTGGGGCTCCCAGAAGCTCTGCCAGCACAGGAGGAATGGAGTGTAGCTGCATCCCAATCCCACCGAAGCGATTCCACAGAATCATGGAATGGGTTGGGTGGGAAGGGACTGTAAAAGTCATTGAGAGCCACCCCCTGCCATGGGCAGGGACACATCCCACCATCCCAGGCTGCTCCAAGCCCTGTCCAGCCTGGCCTTGGACACCGCCAGGGATCCAGGAGCAGCCACAGCTTCTCTGGGCACCCTGTGCCAGGGCCTCCCCACCCTCATGGGGAACAATTCCTTCCCAATATCCCATCTATCCCTGCCCTCTGGCAGTGGGAAGCCATTCCCTGTGTCCTGTCCCTCCATCCCTTCTCCCCAGTCCCTCTGCAGCTCTCCTGGGGCCCCTTTAGGTCCTGGCAGGGGCTCTGAGCTCTCCCTGGATCCTTCTCCTCTCCAGATGAACACCCCCAGCTCTCCCAGCCTGGCTCCAGAGCAGAAGAGCTCCAGCCCTTGGAGCATCTCCGTGGCCTCCTCTGGACTCGCTCCAGCAGCTCCCAGTCCTTCTGCTGCTGGACCCCAGAGCCGGATGTCACAGTTCTCTTCCAGTGCCCCAAGGTCCCCCCATTCCCACCTGCCTTTGCCCCCCACAGGGGCTGGTGGAACTCCTCCTGACCCAGGCTGTGTCTGGAGGCCACTCAAGGGTCAGAGCTGATGGAAATGCAGGAATTGTGGGCTGCATCCCCCCTCAAACACCCAAACCTCAGCCTGAGCAAGGGTGGATGCTGCCGCTGCCTGCAAGGGGCTCTGCCTTTGGCTCTGCTGGACCAAACATTCCCATCTCAGGCTCCTCATCCCTGCTGGATCCTCCAGCTCCTTGAGGTCCTCGAGGCAGGTCACACACCTTGAGCAGCCAGGTGTGTGATACGAGCACCTTTGCGAGCCCAAGGAGAGCAGGAGGGGGATTTGAAGCAGGACACGTTCATTCAGTGGAGGGAGCAGGACTTCTTCTGATCCTCTTCTGGCTCCTCAGGGACATTGGATTTTGCACAGCTCCCATCAGCAAAACCAAGCACCAACAAATCCGTGGCTTCCAGACTTGTTTGCAGAGGTGAAATGCTTGCATTTCTTCTTCCCTGTTCTGAATGAGCCTGTTAGTCAGGAAGGATTTCCATGAAAATATCCCATTTTCTCTTCTTTCCCCCTCAGCTCTGGAAAGAGCTGGGCTGAATGGAGGCTTCAACAGCTTGGCTTAGACACTGAGCCCCAGCCAGGCTGCAAATCCTCTGCAGAGCAGGCAGACTCCTCAGGCTGCCAGCCCCAGCTCCCGGAGCTCAGATTCCATCAGGAATGCAGACTCCAGGAGTCCAGGATGTACCAGGCAACACGGAAAGGCATCTCCAGCCAAGCTGTGCCAGTGAGGTGCCCACAGCTGCTCTGGGCTCCACAAACGAGCAGCCAACTCCCCCCCATGTCTGAACCTGCTCTGTTCAGAGAGGTTCCGTCCTTGCTGCCCTGAGCAGATTTTGCATTTCAGGCATTGTACACAAAAAATGGAACATGAAATGGCTTTTGCTGACACTCTCCGGGGTACTCCCAGACAGGACTTCTGATGGTATAAAGAAATTTGAGGAGCGTGTCCAGGGAAGGGAACGGAGCTGGGAAGGGGCTGGAGCACCAGGAGCGGCTGAGGGAGCTGGGAAAGGGCTCAGCCTGGAGGAAAGGAGGCTCAGGGGGGACCTTCTGGCTCTGCACAGCTCCTGACAGGAGGGGGCAGCCAGGAGGGGTCAGGCTCTGCTCCCAGGGAACAGGGACAGGAGGAGAGGGAATGGCCTCAGGCTGTGCCAGGGGAGGCTCAGGTTGGACATCAGCAGGAATTTCTCCATGGAAAGGGTGCTCAGGCCTTGGCAGGGGCTGCCCAGGGAGGTTTGGAGTGCCCATCCCTGGAGGTGTCCAAGGCAGGCCTGGAGGTGGCACTCAGTGCTCTGGGCTGGGAATTGGGTGGGCATTGGGCACAGCTTGGACTCCATGGTCTGGGAGGGCTTTTCCAACCTCAGTGATCCTGGGATTCTCTGAAATACTTTCCTTTCCTCCAAACCACTCTCCTTATTACTGAGCCACCATTTGAGCAGAGACCAGCACGGAGAAACCTCAGTGTCAGAGACAGAGCCTGCTTGTGCCACACCCAGAGCTGCCTGGGAAGGCCTAAAGGTGCTAAAATCCAATGGTTATGGAATGATCCAGGAGTGCTGCACTGCTGCTCAGGAAGATTTATCCTCCATCTGTGCTTGTTTTCATTCTGCTGGCACACCTAATAAATATCCCCCTTTAAAGCAAAGCACCTCCATTTACAAACCTGTTAGCAAAACTCTGGCATTTCCCAAGGATTTTGCCTCCAAACCTGCCTGCTTGGAAGGCCACGTGTTAATCCCCAGAACTCGTTGGGATTTCTCAGGCTGGAGGTCCCCCGAGTCTTCTCCTCTGCTAAAAAAACAGGTAATCCAAGATCTTCCAGATGCCCACGCAGGTGAGAACCAACAATCCAGGGAATTCGAGAGAGTAATTACAAACTGAAATTCCCATTTTAGTCGAGCGCAGTGAGGCTCAAAAACCTTTTCTGTGCATGTAAGGAAGGAAAAAAAAAAATTACATAAAAACCTAAAAATCACCAAATCCCAAAGCCCTGTGAGGCAGTAAGTAAAGTTTGGCAACTTCCAAATGCATTCCCTGTTGTTCCAAGCTGTTCCCTGTGGCTCCCCAGAGGGCTGGTCCATAAAGGATAACAACCTTTGCCTGCTGGGAGCTATTAGCTTAAATGGGAGCGGGCTGCCGCAGCATTTAAGGCTGATTAGAATGGTGTCATTGGATTTGTATGCGCTGGGATCCATGCAGATGGATTTCACAAAAATTCCGAGAAATTACATCCAGGAAAGGGAGTTAAAGCGATGTCTCAATGCGTGGCAAGTGCTTGGCTGACTGAAATTGCAAATAGAGGAGCAGGAAAAAAAGAAAAAGAAAACCACAAGGAAGTCAAAATGAGGCTCGATGTTGTGATGGGGAATTTAGGAACAGAATTCCGGGCTCTGGAATCTGCTGGAATGGGCAGATGTATTAGGGACCAAAATCGCCACAGATCTTTTCCTCATTTTCGCTTTAAATTCAAATTATTTTCACGAGATGGATGAGCACATGAAATCCTTGCTGTGCTACACATGGAATTGCACAGAATTCCAGAGGTCTAGTCACCCTCTGTGCACTTGTTACCCGTGGATTAACACTTCTCCCTTCCCAGCATTTCCGGGCATTCCCAGGCCGCACTTCAAGCCAGGAAACCTCACCAGCTCTGGCAGCAAACCCCAAATTTCCACATCCTGGGAACATGCAGGGAATTTATCCCAGGATAAAGCCCCTGACCCAGAAAAGCACCAACCTCTCTTACAATTCCTTGGTCTGTCTTTGACTTGCAAATTTCAGGAATTTTCCACCCCAATCATCCCAGCTCTCACCTCCCCCTGAGAGGGCAAAGCCCTGCAGCATCTTCTGCTCCAGGATTTTTGGTTTATTTCCACAATTTAGTGGCTCCTTTTGGGGGGTTTCTCAGCCATGGTGCTGCTGGAACATTCCCAGCATTCTCCAGATGCAGGGAATGAAGCTGAGCTTCCCCAGCCACTGCGGTGATGTCACAGGGGTCACCTCAGCCAACCCCAGAGTGCCCAGCACGGTGCAGTTGGAGCTTTCCAGCAGCTTCTCTGTTTTCAGAGCCACTGATGAGCTTTCACTTCATTAAAATAATCACTAATAAGTCTAAAATTCTTCAGGCAGGCTCAGAGGAGTCAAAGCCATGGGCCTGGCCTGGTGATGATGGAGCAGAAACGCTGGAACGAAAGAAAGGACAAGGAAGAGTCTTTAAAGTGCCTGGAACAACCTCATATCGTGTTCATTTCCATCCCATCACGTTCATTTCCATCCCGTCCTTGGGAAGAGCCAGGGTGCAAAGAGGCACCGCAGACACCCCACCGAGTCCACCCCCACTACCAGGGCAACATTCCTTGATTTTTCAGCCTCACCCAGGCCCACTTCCCCAGCTCCAACAGGTTTAACCCTTCCTTACCTCTCCAAACCCTCCCTGCTTGGATAAACAGCGCCTCAACCCCCAAGAATCCTTTTTTAACATTTAACAAAATCTTCCCCTCCTTCTTAAGGCTTAAGGAGAACAAAAAAAAAAAAAAAAAAGCCACTTTCCCTATTTAGCAACATTCTTGTGATGTTTATTGGAACGGGCTGAAAGAGCTGAGGTTTGAGAATTAGGATCTGGCAAGGAAACAGTGTCCTCAGGGGCCAGAGAACAAACCTCTCTGGGAGGAAAGTGATGGGACCAGCCTTTAAAGGCTGGAAAATTGCAAACCAATGTGCTCAGCAGTATTTTCCTTTATGCAGTTCTTTTATTCTTAAGATGAAAATTGCTCGGGACAAAGGCATCGGTCTCATACCTGGGACAGTGTGCTCCTTGCTCTCCTTTTTCCTGTGAAAATATGTGCTGCTTTGAAGAGCAGGAATGTTCAGCACGAAGCAAATGCCAACGTGACCATTTTTAATGCAAATTCGCTGCCATCTCTCCCCGCTCCTCTAATGCTGCCTGGGAAATGTGTGACAGTGCCTTGGCAGGGCTGTCACTCGGAGAGGAACAGGGGCCTGTGGTGCTTTTACAGGATGAGAAAGTGCCTTGCTGGGTTTCCAGCCTCTGATCCCACCTGGACACGACAGCAAAAGTCTTTTCCAGCCCTCCCTGGGACTCGCTGTTCAGTCACTCGGAGGTTTTAATGAGTGGACAGAGCTGATGCTGGTGGCATCACCGTGAGGCTGCGCCTGTGGGCAAGGCTGTCCCAGTGTCCCCTGTTTGGGCAGGGGTGGGAAAAGCTGTCCCCAATGTCCTTTGCTTGGGCAGGGGTGTCCCAGTGTCCCTTGCTTGGGTCGGGGCAGGCACCGAGTCACGTCCCGCACCCCCAGTCGCGGCCTCCCCAGCCCGCACAGGGTCAAAGCCTCTCTGCTATTCCCGGGGGTGGGAATGGTGCTCCAGCCGCGGCTCTGCCCGGCTCCGAGGGGCCGCGGCTGTGCCTTTCCCAGCCATTCTTCCCACACTTTCCCTCCGCCGGGATCCGGCGTAGCCCCGAGCGCGGCTCCATTGGAGCATCACGACCCCGGTGCGGGGCCAGGGCCGGCGCTCCCCGCCCACGGAGGGGGCCAGGGCAGGCCGGAGGTTCCCACAGCCCCCGCCGGGAGGAGAGGAAGCGCAGCCCCCCGAGGGCTGGCTCCGGGAGCCGCAAGCCGCGACAGCCCCCTGCTGCCACCGCCCTGTCCCCGGCCGGGGATGCTGCGCTGCTGCCGCGGCCCTGAGCCCCCCGCGGGGTTAAACACACACACAGCACCTGGGGCAGTGCCCGTGCTCCCTCTCCATCCCATCCGATCCCCCATCCTGCCCCGAACAGCCCCGCGGAGCTGGAACGCTGCCCACCCCCTGTGCGACACCGGCACTGCCCGAGCACCTCGGGCTGTCTCTGCTGATCGCTCCTCTGGCACACAAATCACGGACTCTTGGGATCACGCAATCCTGGAATGCGGCGGAAGGAGGATTAAAGCTCATCCTGTCACCCCCCCTGCCATGGGCAGGGGCACCTCCCCCTATCCCAGGCTGCTCCAAGCCCTGTCCAGCCTGGCCTTGGACGCTTCCAGGGACCGAGGGGCAGCCACAGCTTCTCTGGGCACCCTGTGCCAGTATCACAGCCTGGTCACTGTTCCTGTGCCCACGAACACACCTGACCCCAGTCCTGGCCTGCACATCGCCCCTTCCATCACACGGACCATCGGTGACACCACCCCTACAGGTGCTGGAGGAGCCCAGGAGCTCCTGCCCCAGACTTTGGGGGTCCAGGCCACTTTCTGCAAGTCCTTCTCCAGGCTTGCATCCTCCTGCTCCCTGGGGGTGCCTCCTGTGCCCCAGAAATGCCCATCCTGACTGCAGCTGCAGAGGGAACGCCAGGTGAGAGGGTTCAGCCAGTGCTGATTCAGCATTCCCAAAGCTTTGGGAGTGTTAACGAACCCTTACTCATTAATTAGCCCCATCTGGGCAGCACATGGGTTATAGCAGGCATGGAGGAAAGGTCGTTTCCACCAGGTGTCCTTCCACCTGGTCTTGGCTGTGGAAACAACATTCCCGAAGCAGGGAAGTGAGGGGTGGAGAGGAAAGGGCCTGGGAACAGCATCCACTGGTGCCTCTGAGCAGGAGCGAGTCCTGCCTGTGGGATGGGCTCTTCTTCCCAGTCTGCCCAGTCCAAACCAGCCACATCTGCACAGCTGTGTCCTTATCCTGCCCAGCTGGTCACCCTCTACCTCCAGATCATGGGGTTTCTTCCCTGAACCTTTGTCCAGGCCATTTGCACTCCCAATCCATCAGTAACTGAGGAGGATATCCAGCACTTTCTGGCATGGGAGATCTTACTCAGAAGGAGCACAGGATGAGCGATTCCCTCCCATTCCAGGGAAGAAAAATGTCAGAAATCATAAATTATGGCCAAGGAGGCCAGTGGGATCCTGGGGGGCGTCAGGCAGAGCATTCCCAGCAGATCAGGGAGGGGATCCTGCCCCTCTGCCCACCTCAGCCCAGCACCACCCAACCTGATTTTCCCACCCGAGGCACAGCAGAAGATGGGAGGAGATCCCCAGTGCCCACTCCCCAGCCCAGGATGCCCAGGGATGTTGGGAAGGCCATGGGAAGCGGCTGGGGGAGCACAGCAGGCGGGGAGCAGCCAAGCTGTAATCCCACACCCTTGGCTATTTAATGCTGCTTATTGCAGCCCTCAGTTCTCCCTCTCCCTGCAAGACAAATGCGATGAGCGCTCCGTGAGCTTCCCCAGCCTTGCTGGGCCCGTTGCAGGCAGCAGGGAGTTTTGCTGGGGGGCAGGATAAGATTGTGCAGATATAATAACTCCATTCATCACCGGCGAGCGGGGCCGGGCGAGCGGCGCTTTGTAAATGGCTCGGGAAGTTTGGCAGCTCAGATCCCACCAATCTCCCTGACAGGCAATCCCAGGGAGCCCTGGAGCAGCACAGCCAGGGGAGCCGGAGCTGCTGGCACTGTGCCGGCAGGAACCTGCTGCCCCATGTGGAGAGGTTGGAGGGGAAGGCGCTCCCCGCCTCAAGAATCCCAGGAAAAGCACTCAGAGCAGCAGGAGAATGAGTCTGGGAGGGCTCATTCCCCAGGAACGAGTGATGGTCTGAGGCCAGAGCACCTATAGCTCCCATGGGACCCATCCTCAGCCTCCCACAGACTCGGGGAGCTTTGCACTAAAAATCACAAAATCACAGAAAATCTTGGGTTGGAGGGGACCTTCAAACTCATCCCATTCCATTCCCTGCCATGGGCAGGGACACCTCCCACTAGCCCAGGTGACTCCAAGCCCTGTCCAGCCTGGCCTTGGACACTTCCGGGGATCCAGGGGCAGCCACAGCTTCTCTGGGCACCCTGTGCCAGGGCCTCCCCACCCTCCCAGGGAACAAGTCCTTCCCAATATCCCATCTGTCCCCACCCTCTGGCAGTTAAAGCTATTCCCTGTGTCCTGTGCCTCCATCCCTTGTAAATTGTCTCTCTCCATCTTCCTTGTAGGCGCCCTTCAGACACCTGGACCCTGTGGATGTGTTGCCTACGGAAAACCTGGATATCCAAGGCTTTTGAGCTTCCCCAGCTCACTCACACACAAACACAGCACGGATGCTCTCACAGCCTGGCACTGGTCAGTGCATCCCTCCTGTTCCCTCCTGCCTTAAGGAATTATCTTCCATCAGCCAAAATATTTTTTTAAATGGATATTTTTAAAAGAAAAGGTGCAGAGAGATGTTCCAGCTGCATCCCATGTTCCTCCTTATTGCCTCAACACCTGGGAAGTGCAATCCTGCTGCTGGCACATGGCTTTGGTTCAGGAGCTGGATTAACCCAAATTCCCTGCGCTGATTCCCGCTGCTGATCCAGGACCTGCTGATTTCCATGGCCACTCTACAACCTCTGGTGCGTCCCACCCTGGAAATTCCAGGTCTGCCAAGACCCCACTGAGGGACAGGGCTGCTAAACACCCATGGGCTGGGGAGATTGCCCATTCCCAACTCAATTTTTTGGCCCACATCCATTTTTAGGGTTTAGGATTCGTTTTCCCAATTATTAATTAACAAGTTGGTACAGAAGGAACACTGAACCCCACTAACTTTGCTGCTATCTGGGTTTTCCATTAGAAGGCTGGCATCTGTGAAAGCAAATCCAAGCGGCTGACTTTGTCTTTCCTGACACAAAGCAGCCTTCCCAAAGCTTAATAGAAATTTGAGGGAGGCTCTTGCTGCCAAGGATGCAAAAAAAATTGATTTTGTGTGTTCAAATTCACGCCTTAGTTTTTGCAAAATATTTTCCGAGGGTGAAATTTCCCGTGCTTGCTTTCAGCAGAGTTTGCAGGAGCTGCTTCTCAGTAGAACAGTGATTACCGATGTTCATTTTCAG
The DNA here is from genome assembly GCA_013397935.1 of Dasyornis broadbenti. Taxonomy (NCBI): domain Eukaryota; kingdom Metazoa; phylum Chordata; class Aves; order Passeriformes; family Dasyornithidae; genus Dasyornis; species Dasyornis broadbenti. The sequence continues at coordinate 90,036 of VZRN01000229.1, forward strand.
GATTAAAATAAAAACAACAAACAAATGATTCTTTTCCTTCCACAAAGAATTAGGGAACTGTTGCAGCTTCCTACACACGCACACAGTGTGAGGATTTCTCCACAAAATCCGTGGCATGCCTAGGCTGGGTTAAAACAAAAATAAATAAATAAGTGCATGACACAAATAATTATCAAAATGCCTTGGAGCAGCCCATATTTCAGCAGAGTAATGAAGGCAGGTACTCATTGTGCTCTGTCAAACCAAACAACTCACTTTTAGTATTCCTGCAGTGCTTTCTTCCAGGTAAGCACTCTATTTACTTATATAATGCTATGGGGGCACTATATTTACTTCTATATTCCCCCTGCTTTTCATATTTTAAGGGAATGGCATTACAGGTGTATTAAATATGGGGATGGAGGAGAATTACTTGGAATATTCAAGGTTCTTCTCATGCTGGGTTCTTCTCATCCTGGGAGCTCAGGGTGAGGGTGTCCTGCCCAAGGGAGGGCCTTTGGTCAGGGCAATCCAAGGGTTTGGATCAGCTCCCCCACCCGAAAGTGCTGGCAGAATCAGAGGGAGTGGAGAGGTTTTCAGGCACAGGAAAGGGAATTGGGCAAGTTCCTACAAACACTGAAATGTCACGGAATCCCAGACTGGGTCAGGCTGGAAAGGCCCCCAGGGGGTCACCTGGTGCCACCTCCCTGCTCCAGCAGGGCCATCCCAGAGCACAGGGCACAGCCGTGTGTCCACACAGCTCTGGAATATCCCCAGCGAGGGACACTCCACAGCCTCTCTGCACAATCTCTTCAGGGCTCGGGCACTGCCCAGGGAACAAGTTCTGCCTCCTGTGCAGGGGGAACTCCCTGGGCTCAGTCCCTGCCCGTTCCTCTGCTGCCATTGCTGGGCCCCCGGAGCAGAGCCCGGGCCCTGCTCGGAGCCCTCCCCGCACACAGGGACACCCAGGCCTGAGGGCCCCTCTCAGCTGGGGCTCCTCTGGAGCCTGAGCAGCCCCAGCTCCCTCAGCCTTTCCTGGGCACTGAGATGCTCCAGGCCCTTCCTCATCTGTGCAGCCTCCGCTGGCCCCGCTCCAGGAGCTCCAGGTCCCTGCTGGGCTGAGGAGCCCCGAGCTGGACACAGCACTCCAGAGGTGCCTCCCAGGGCTGGGCGGAGGGGCAGGATCCCCTCCCTGATCTGCTGGGAATGCTCTGCCTGATGCCCCTCAGAATCCCACTGGCCTCCTTGGCCATAATTTATGATTTCTGACATTTTTCTTCCCTGGAATGGGAGGGAATCGCTCATCCTGTGCTCCTTCTGAGTAAGATCTCCCATGCCAGAAAGTGCTGGATATCCTCCTCAGTTACTGATGGATTGGGAGTGCAAATGGCCTGGACAAAGGTTCAGGGAAGAAACCCCATGATCTGGAGGTAGAGGGTGACCAGCTGGGCAGAGTGGAGCAGGATAAGGACACAGCTGTGCAGATGTGGCTGGTTTGGACTGGGCAGACTGGGAAGAAGAGCTCTAGAGCAGGCAGGGCAGGAGCTGAGCTCTGGGAAATCCACATGGGAATGGCCGCAGGACCTGCGCAGGAACACCACCTACCAGCACATCCGTAAGTGATGGACAGCACCGTAAAAACATAACATGAGCCTAAACCCCCATCCTGTGAGCAGCCCTTCAAACCAGCAATGCACAGCAGGATATGGGGTCAGTAGAGCAAAATTCAAGGACTTTTGGCAGGGAAACTTCATTTTTCAGAAAACTTTAAATTGTGACTGCTGCACTCCACTGTGTCCTGTGTGCATTTATTGTTGGAAAAAGGAGCCCTTTCCCAGGGGCTGTGTTCTGTTCCTGCTGGGAACAGCATTCTCATCCCTGTCCTGGAGCAACTTGTGAGGGAAGCAGAAGTGAGCTGGGACCACCATGGGGACAAAAGGAAGGGCCTGGGGGTGTTGTGATCCCCAGGACCAGCCTGGGCTTGACTCCATCCAGCCTTTGCAATTATTTTTCCTCTCTTCTCTTCCAGTGCAGCTTCACTGAAGGTGTGGATGGGGACGCAGAGCAGGTAAATACCTCCCACGGAGATCTGAGCCTCCAGCGCTGTCCCCAGCATCAAGAACAGCCCTTTGCCTAAAAAACCCCCGACAGGACGACAGCCATCAACTGGCAAGCAGCCTCCGATGGAAAGGATGCAAATCTGTGAGGCTGCACTGACGCTTTCTGCCAATGACCTAATGAAGCACAAGAAGCATTTCTGAGCGTGGCTGTGCGAAGACATTTCCATAATGTTTGTCTGCAGCTCGGGCTGTTCCGCCGGGATGGCTCTGCGGGAAGGACAGCCTGTCCTCCTGCGAGCGGCACTGAAAAATGTGCTTCCCTCCAAGGCCAAGGGACAGCATTTGTATTCCTTGTTCCGAGGGGACACATTTGTCAGGTCACCGTGCCTGGGGCCGGCAGGCAGGGGGCAGGAAGCACCCAGCACCTTCCCAGGCACATCCCAGGCTGGAATGAGCTGGGATCACCGTGCCAGCGGAGAAGTGGGAGCAGTCAGGGGGCACAGGGTGACAATCAGGAGCCACCAGCCCAGGAAGGTGACTGGGGACATGGAGCTCAGGTGCCTTGGAGAATAAAATGTGTGTTTCCAAACTACCCCAGTGTAGGGCGGGAATGTTGTTTTCCAGCTGGGTGTTGGGAGCAGGGAGACAGGCAGGGCGTGTTAGGGAATGACTGGAGCAGCTGGAAAGCTTACAGAGGTCACCAAGGATGGCCAGCCTTAGGAAAATGTTGGTTTTGTAGGAAATTATCTTTTGATCCAGTTTCATTTAATAAAAGTGGATGGAAGCAGCCAGAACACCTCGGTTTGACTGAGGAGTGTAACAGAGAGAGTTAATTACTGATTGCAACCTGAGGCTCAAAAAGCAGCCAGGAATCAGGGTTTGAAATGCTGCTGTCACCAGCCTGGCTGCTCCAGCAAAGCGTGGGAAAGCCATGGAAATGCCACCAGCCCCATCCTTGGGAAAGGGGCACGGCCATCCCTGAGCTCCACGGACCTGGAGCCGTGCCCAGTTCCCACTCCCCTCTGCTGGACCTGCACCGGGGCTCAGACTGACAAAACTTGACCTTCCCTACAGATTGGAGCAACAGAAATCCAGGAGCTGAGAGCGGACACCAAAATGGACTCTGATTTTAATTTTTCAAAGACTTCTATACTTAGAAGTCTCTTGTTGGCCCTCAAAGTGGACCTGTTACTCTCTGCTCTTCAGATGATTTATTAATTACAGGCAGAGTTACGGCAGAGCTGCAGCTCCCCCAGTCCTGGTGATTTGTGTGAGACTGGGAAAAAAAAACTTCGCCCTTTGCAGCAATAAACCCCACATGACCAGGCAAAAAAAGGGAATGTCATCCTTAAAAACAACACACAAACACACACAAATATCTATTCATACATATATATATATGTATATAGCTTTTGGTGATGTGTCTCATGCTTCAGGACTGAAGCTATTTTTATGCTTTTCATAAATGACCATGGAAGAGCATTTCAAATGAAGCTCAAAGAATAACATCCTTTTGTTCCCGGGAACAGATACAGCCAGAATGGACTTGGCTGAAAAATAAAATCAGGCTTTGAAAGAAGGAGACGGAGCAAAGTTACCTGAATGGCTGCAGACTCAGAGCTTCTCATCCCCTTGTCACTGCATGAGAGATTTCTCGAGTGTGGAGAAAGCTCTGGGTTCCCATCTTAGGAGGGGTGCAAAGAACAACACAAAGTCTTCAAATTCTCAAAAGAGGAAATTGAGGCTAATTTGGAAGTGGTTAAATGGTGTGAACATGTAGAGAGATGTGTTAATTATGGACAACCCATTTCTGGCTTCCTGGATGCTCAGCCATGGAAGATATTTTAGCTACAGCAAGGCAGACACACCAAAGCGCCAATCAATAGGTGGATCCTTTCTTAAACTTAAAGAGAGAGCCAGGATCTGAGGGGAAAAGTTGTATTGGTTTTTCCTGAATAAATCAAACAGCAGAGCTCAGCTGCAGGAGAGAAGGATCCCAGAATCCTGGACTGGTCTGGGTGTGAAGGGACCTCAAACCTCATCCAGTTCCACCCCCTGGTATGGGCAGGGACACCTCCCACCATCCCAGGCTGCTCCAAGCCGTGTCCAGCCTGGCCTTGGACACTGCCAGGGATCCAGGGGCAGCCACAGCTCCTCTGGCCAGGGCCTCCCCACCCTCCCAGGGAACAATTCCTTCCCAATATCCCATCTATCCCTGCCCTCTGTCAGGATGATGCCATTCCCCTTGTTCTGTCAATAATCTCTCTCAGTCTTTCTCGTGGCTCCTTCAGGAAGGCCACAATGAGGTCACCCCAAAGCTTCTCCTCTCCAGGCTGAACAATCCCAACTCTCCCAGCCTTTCCTCTCAGCAGAGCTGCTCCATCCCTCTGCTCATCCTGGTGCCTCCTCTGGCCTGGCTCCAGCAGCTCCATCCCTCTTCAGTGGGATGAACACAGGGATTGTGTTCAGAACAAACATTCTGGATGCTCTTAGTGTGAGCATGAGCATCAAACAGGCTGAAGAAAGGAAAAGGCTGGGACAGGGAATTTTTTGGGGTGGTTGTCTTGCATGATTAGTCCCCAGTGGGGTCTGTACCCCCAGCACCCCTCCCCTGCTCCACGCGGGGCTCCTGCAGTCTCAGGGCCCCTCTGCACATCACTGGCCTCAGGACCTGCTGCTCCAGCTTCATCTGAAGAAACCACTCCAGATAATGCATCTTTATTTGTTTTGGAGGAATTAGATTTAAATTCCCCCAGAAATTCAATGAAACTCCTCTGTAATAGACAGCACAAAGCCCACGAGCCCACGCTCCGCGTGCCTTCGGAGCAGAACATCCATCTTTGCAGCACTCAGGTATTCCAAAGTGAGAGGAAGTTTTTGTGAGAGGGATGCCTGGATTAGAGCCAGGTCCTGAACCAACAAGGACACAGCCTGACCCGTGCCTCCTAAATAAGGCTTTAGAAAATACAGGATTTAGAAAATCCTCACCGAGAAAGCCGTGGAATCCAAAAGGTTTAAATGTGAGAGCCGAAGTTAGGATGTGAAATTCCTTTTCGAGAACATCAGCAGGAGGAGGACCAAATAAAAGCTGTCACTGTTATTTTTCTTGTTGTCATTATATGGTTACAAGTGAAAGCGGAATGGGGCTTTTGCATCAGAGGATATAATACAGTCTGTAGGTGTTGGGGAAGAAAGGGAAAAGAATCAGCACAGAGGGAGGAGGGGAAGACAAGGGGAAAGTTACATAAAACTGCAAAGATGAAGCCATTTTGGGCAAGATGGTTTTCAGGAAACTAAAAAGGTTTTCAGGAGGGTGGGAAGGTTTGAGCTGCTGCGCTTGGGGATATCCACGTGGGGCTGCCCCAGAGTGGGAATCCTCAGAGCCACAGGTACTGTGCCCAGCTTGGGCTGCATTTCTGCCTTCCACAGGGGATGATGAAGAAGATGAATTTCTGACTTCCTGCAGGGGATGATGAAGAGGATGAGATCCCCCCCAGGTGCCTCCAGGAGCTCCACAGCCACTGGGTCCAGCACAGGGTTCCCAATGCAGCCCCAGAGCCAAGGGGAGAGGGGAGAGCTCCCTTCCCTCCAGGGGAAAATTTCTTGTTGATTCCACCCCCTCTGCCAGCTGGAAGGTGGGACAAATCCTGCTTCCTCTGTGGTATCCCTCAGCAGGAATTCCTGCTCTGGGGGCACCGGGCAAAGGGACAAGTGTCCTTCCCAGGCAGGACAGGGTCACAGGTGCTCAGCCAGGGCCTGGCGTTAGGGCAGCAGCAGAGATAAAAACCCAAGTAAAACCACAAAAGTGCAGAGCGTGGCTGAGCCGTGGGGCAGAAGGGAAAAGCACCACACAAGAAATTGATTCCATTAAAAAGTAATCTCGAATTTAATAAAAGTTATGATTTGATTATAGCTGGAGAACCGCAGGGCAGGGGAGGCAGCGTGGGGAGAGCTGGGGGGAGGCACCGGGGAGGGGAGAGCAGCTCTCAGGGCTGGCTCAGCCTCCTGGAGGGCTCTCTCAGGCTGCCTGGGCATGCTGGCTACTGCTCTGTACTGCCTGGCCACCTCCTGGCCTGGCCTGAGCACCTCTCCATCCGCCTGCACTCCCTGCACTCCCCTGTCCCCGCTGCGGGGTCAGGCACAGGGGGGCACAGCAGCGGCGGGGGGATGGAGAGCATCACGGGGGAGCTCCTCCAAACAACACCAGCATTTATGAAATCAATGCCTCAGCGTGCCTGGATGGGTGCAGGGAAGTCCCTCATCATCCCAGGAAACGCTGCTGCTTTTCTGAGGGCTGCAGGCACAGGCAGAGCCACTGCTCTGCTCCAGCCTGGCTTCTCCAGCAGGGCACAGCAGTCCCACACTCCCCAGGGATGAGTCCCACAACCCCTCTGAGAGCTGGGGCTGCCCCAGGCTCCGAGGTTTGGGGCAGGACAGGGATCTGCCCACCCCACGACCAGCAGAGGCTGAGCTGAACCCCGGGGCTGCTGGTGGAGACCAAATGCTACGGAGGAGCTGACAAGGCTGATACCATCAGGGCCCTGAGCCGTGACACCTCTGCAGCCTTTAAAAGCTGTCCTTGCTTGGTCCAGGAGCATCCTCTTCCTCCAGCTCCAGCGGGGATGCTCTCCTGGTCATCACGTGGCTGGAGCCTCCCTTGGGGGCAAAACTGGGAGGCACCTGCTGGGGTGACACCAGCAAGAGGTTGAAGGGGGCTGTGGGGAGGGGAAGGTCCCAGCCTGGTGTCGATCCAGACCCCACATTCTCATTTTTGCTGGGGGAGGGATGGGAGGGAGAGGGGTCCAGGGTGGGGAGATGGTTTTGCCTCTTCATGACAGCATCAGTGCTGAGCCCAAGGGGCGGTGAAGGGAAACCTGCTGGTCCCCAGGGGGGGTTTTCTTGCGTGTTCAATCAGAAACCAAACCCCCTCAGCTCTGCTGTGCAGAACAGATCAATAAACACGGATTTTTTGCCTTGCTGGAGCACGGCAAACTCCCTGTCCTGTAAAAAAGGAATGACTTGGTCTGCAAGTCCCCACCTACACTGGAGCCACCGGCTGTTCCCTCTCCAGCTCCTCTGTTCTTATGGATAAATTTGGCAGCTGAATGGCTGCCAACGCCTTGACAGTAAACGCACATGGAGCATTTCTGCGCTTCCATAACGTTGTTCCAGGTAAACATATTCCTTTAAATGCAGGTGACAGGCAGTGGCTGTGAGTGCAGACACCTATGGAAAGGAGGGAAGCGAAATTAATTAATCTAGCCCCAATTAGCTGGGCTTTACCTTTTAAGCTGAGCTGTTTTGTTATTTGAAAGTCTGTGGCTAAGGAAGTAAAGAACAAAAGAAGAAAACAGGCAAGTGTTAGGACTCCAAGAAATCTGATAATAGGAATTAAAAGGGATCTGATGCTGGTGTAAAGACCATTGCTAAGTGGGAATGAAAAAATTGATGGGAGTGTTGCTGAAAAGTTAAATATGTTCCAAAAATATTTCTGCTTAGTAATTAAAAGAAGCCAAAAGGACAGAATACTGCAAGTTTAGGGAGCTAAGGAGTTATTTTTCATTCTAAACTGTAACTGTGGTGGTTATTAAATTGTATTATTGAGGCAAATGCATTTAAATTAGAGATGCTGTGCACTGGGCTTTGGAGAAACTCTGGGGGAATTTGGGGCTTAATGACACATCCTGTGATAATGTGGAATATTGGGAAAGCTTCAGTGAGAGGGGAACTCTGGGCTGAAACAAAGACCAGAATGGAACTGCTGAAGTGATTTTGCTCCACACTGTTCCTCCATAAAATAGCAGGACAGCTGCTAAAAAGATAGAGCTGATAATTAATTGAGAACATTATTAGAACAGTTTATTATGGCCACTCAGCAGGATTTGCTGAGGGTTTCTGGTGAATTATCATGGATCAGTGAGGATAACCCTGGGAGGGACTTTCCTCGCTGCCCCCCTGGATCACACTCGGTGTTTGCGGCTGGTGGGACTGGAGGGTGGACAATGGCAGCTCTGAAACAGGAATTAAATCCAGGGGTTCAGAGGAACATCCTGGAGCTTCACAAGCCACAGATAATCCTCCAAGGTACTTTAAAGCTCTTCATTCCAAGCCTAAAATACCCAATACTACAAAAACAATGAGAGAGAGAGAGAGATTGTGAATGCGCCAGTGTTTGCCAAAGAAAATCAACCAAGGAGGCCCTGATAGTGCAATTCCATCTTATAGGAGAAGGTGGAAAATAGAAAGGCATCCCTGTGATTCTGATTTAAGGAAAATTTCCTTCTGATCCTAAACCCGGTGATCAGGTCAGTCCTGGGCATGGGGACAAGCTTCTTCCCAATGCATCTTCCCAATGCAAATCCAGCTTTACCTGCAGCTGCTTGCTGGTGTCACAGAAGGAAATAACCAGCCCCAAGTCCCAAGTCATACATCCAGTGGCAGAAATAGGAATGCTTCCTGATCCCTGATCCCACAGGATTATCCATAGCCTAGTATGGAATAATAAATACAGGCCCTTGTATCCCCTTTAGACAGACCCAGACCTCCGCCCAACCCCTCATGGTCAATCCAGAAGTTCAGAGGAACATCCCGGAGCTTCACAAGCCACAGATAATCCTCCAAGGTACTTTAAAGCTCTTCATTCCAAGCCTAAAATACCAAATGCTACAAAAGCCAGTGAGTCAGAGGAAGAAAGGAGAGCCTGGGAATGTGTCACTGCTGTGGGCTCTGCAGCAGGAGGGATCAGCCCAACAACAGCAGCCAGGTGACATTTCATTTCCTCACCACTTCCTGGCTGCAAGAGGAGAAGGGCTGCCGTGGGATGCACTGAGGTGTCTGCGCTGAGGTGTCATGGGTTTGGGGCTGAAGTGCTGGGCAGCTCTGCCAGCCCCACCTGCAGCCACGGCATCCTCAGGGGGAGCTGGGATGACTCAGATGGAGTCAGGAAACCAGAGAGAGGGACTGGAAAAGCTCCGTGCTCTGTGCTGGGAGAGGAGCAGCTGCTTCATCCTCCTGTCTGCCTTCCCTCCCCGATCTGCTGCTCTCAGAGAGCTCTGACTCAGCCTGGGAGGGGAACGTGGAGCTCGCTGGGAGCTCCAGCACTTGAATCACAGAATCACAGGATCGTGGAACATCCTGAGCTGGAAGGGATCCACAGGGATCATTGATCCAGCTCCTGGCACCCCAACAATCCCACCCTGTGCATGCCTGGGAGCAGTGTCCAAACGCTCCTGGAGCTCTGGCAGCCTCGGGACCGTGCCCATTCCCTGGGGAGCCTGAGCAGTGCCCAGCACCCTCTGGGGGAAGAACCTTTCCTGATCTCCAGCCTGACCCTGCCCTGGCCCAGCTCCAGCCGTTGGCTGGGTGCTGTCCCTGTCCCAGGGCGCAGAGCTCGGTCCCTGTCTCTTCTCTTCCCCTCACACGGAAGCTGTAACTGCGATGTCTCCCCTCAGTCTCCTCACCTCCAGCTGAACAAATCAAGTGCCCTCAGCTCTTATGGTTTCCCCTCAAGGCCCCTCCCCACCCTCGCGGCCTCCGTAGGACCCTCCCTAAGGGCTCCATGTCTTTCTTACACCCTGGTGCCCCAAACTGCCCCCAGTTCTTCCAGGTGAGGCTGCCCTAACCCAGAGCAGAGCGGGACAATCCGCTCCCTGATCCCCCAGGACACGGCTGGGATTTAATTCAGGATTTGGGGTGGGGGGAAGGCCAGAAATCAAACTGGCTGTGGGTGTGCTGGGGGTGAGAGCTGAGGCTCTCCCGAGCCCTCCACACATGGAGCCAGCTCCATTGCAGGCTCCAGGAGCCATCAGGAATGCTGTCAGAGCAGCACAGCTCCTTCCAGACTTGGGAGATTGTGGGGTTTGGCATCATGGCAACTGCTCCTGAGACAGCTCCTAATTCTCCCCCTTCTCGTCAAGGTTTGCTTTTTAAAATGTGTTGGTTTTCTCGGATACATGAGGCACAAGTGTTCTCAGCTTTGTGCCGTGGGTCCTTAGGAGGCTTTTAAGGAAATCCTCATCCGGATGGATTTGCACTTTATCCTTCTGCTTGGAGCTGAGTCACTGGAACTGCAAACTGTGGTCACCAGAAACATTTTGTCTCTCTGTGATTCTGTTTTTATCTGTGAAGCTGATGCCTGGTTTAGTCACTTCACATGAAGTGACGGCCCATAAAAATTAGGAATTCTGGGATTATCTGAGCCCTGGCAGCCTCACAGATGAACAGGACAGAGAGGTCTCAGCTCATGGATGGGGCTGGTCCAGGAATTGAGCTCCATGTTGCTACTGGCCAGAATTAGGTTTGGTTATGTCTCAGCAAGGCCCAAGATTGTCCTCAGAAAATCAAAGGAATTTTCTAGAGGAGGAACAGCCGCTGCAGGATCACTCTGTCCTCATGGCTCCAGAGAGCCACAGGGACCTGGAGCCGCTCCGCTGGGAGGAAAGGCTGGGAGAGCTGGGATTGTTCAGCCTGGAGAGGAGAAGCTTTGGGGTGACCTCATTGTCCCCTTCCAGAGCGTGGAGGAGCTGACAGGAAACCTGGAGAGAGACTGGGGACAAGGGATGGAGGGACAGGACACAGGGAATGGCTTCCCACTGCCAGAGGGCAGGGATAGATGGGATATTGGGAAGGAATTGTTCCCTGGGAGGGTGGGGAGGCCCTGGCACAGGGTGCCCAGAGAGGCTGTGGCTGCCCCTGGATCCCTGGGAGTGTCCAAGGCCAGGCTGGACAGGGCTTGGAGCAGCCTGGGATAGTGGGATGTGTCCCTGCTATGGCAGGGGGTGGCACTGGATGTTCTTTGAGGTCTCTCCCAACCCAAACCATTCTGGGATTCCATGATCTTTTTTGATCCCCTAAGAATTCATTTACAGGTTATCCAGATATGAACTGGAGCAGTTCCTCCCTGTGCTACAACCCTTTTATCCCATGTGAGTGTTCCACAGAAGTTTCTGGACTCCTGTTTGCTATCACTCCCCTTCTCCTCCCCTTTTTCAGGGAATAATCATTATGGGTTGCTGAGCTGGGACCTCTCAGGACAGGTGGAGGAGTTGAAATTTAGACGTGCAGGAGCTGCAAGTCAAAAATGCCTTTAGCAAGCGACAACTGAGCCTTGACATGTCCCCAAAACGCAGAGAGGAGGAGGAGGGGCTGCCCATCAGGAGGTGTTGAGGTGGTGAAGGATCAGGGTACCAGGACTTCCCATCTCACCCCAAATTCTGCACCTGGTGGGCAGCAGTGCCACACCTTGCTGACACTCAGCTGAGGCTGCTTCCAGAGGCTTGGGATGGGGAGGGAGCATTTTCCTGGCCTTGCATCCTTAGCCCAGCAGCTTTGGTGGCCAGATGGAGCTGCCCTGGCCCTCAGGAGGCAGAGTTTACCCCACACACCCCTGTTTGTGCAATGCTCTGTGCAGGAGAAGGCTTTTGATTCAAAACGTGTTGCCAGGCTCTTTGTGGGGGGAGGAATGTGAGCTTTTCTCCCTGTTTTCCAGTATCTTTGGAGTCCTGGGGAAACGTGATGTTTTATCAGGCCCTGATTTTGCTGCTGAAGCAAAATCCTGGCTGCCAGTCACTTCTGTGCGGGGCTGTCACAACACTGCTTTGGACCTGACTTTTTTTATTCATTATTGATCATGGGAAATTGTTTCTAGAAGAGGGATGTAATTTATTTATCACCGAGGCTTCCAGTGCGACGTGATTTGCGCTGGAGTCCTGTTCCCTGAGTTGTGCTTTGGCAAATATGATCAGGCTCTGGAAGTAGGACAGCTTTGATGCTGAGGAGTCACTCTTAACACCCCAAACGCTGCTGGGAAAGGGCTGCACCCTCCCTTCTGTGCCTCATTCCTGCTGTGCCATAGGCTCCCCGGCTCCTCCTTTGGAATTCTCAGCCCTCCTTCAGCCTCTGGTGGCAACAGGGAGGGCCTGGAGCATCCCAGACCCTCTCATTTCACATCCCATCAATATTATCACCCTCGATAAGCTCATGGGAAGTGTTTTAGGCAGAATAAACTTTTTTTTATGGAAGGAAGTGAGTGAATGGAATTATCTCTGTAGTAAAGGTTATTTGCTAGCCAATAAATAGATATTTTTAAGGGCAGACTCTGGTGTTATTCCATCTGTCAGAGCTATTCCTGACTTTAGGATTCCATATTTTTATATGGCAGTGTGTTTATCCTCGCCATGAAGTGAGGGACAGCGGGTGGAGAGGAAATACGGGATTTGAGTATCCCCAGCTGACCAATATTCACTGGCATCCACTGCTTTGAGGTATCCACAGGAGCCTATTCCAGCTGCAGGCAGATGATGACCTCCCAAGATGATGTGAGGAAGGGGGAAAGATGCTAAAACTGGTGCTATAATCTGTAATAATCTCAGTCTGGCATTGATCTACACTTCTTTTACCCAGGGCAATGCCATCCTTTCATTTCCTCTGCTCCCCCTCTCTTATGATTTACTTTTTTCCCCCCCATAAAAGTCTGGAGTTTCCTCCTGCTCTTCTGCTGCTGTTGTCCCCAGGATTTTAGTGGGAACATTTCAAAAATAAATACCAGCCAAGGAGCACATTCCTTTTTATTACAGCTGTTCCCTCTGCATATGCAATGGTGAATTAACTCAGTTTCCACGAGTCTCTTGATTTTAATGTAGCAGCGGAGAGGAGCTGAGGCCATAAAACTTGTTTGGTGCTGTCCACACTTGTGTTCTTAAATATCTCAGGACACCCCAGTGGAGTCCATCCTTCTCCTCTCTCTTTGTGCAGCTCTCTTTCCGTGCAGTTCCATCTTGTTTCATTTTCTTTAAAAGCCGGAAAATCTCCCCCCATCTGCCTCTTTGCCTCTTTTTGAGCCTGCCTGTTATTGTTGGGGAGTTCTAGCATGACACTGCCTCAATATAGGCAATTTTCTCCTGCAACCACGTTATCATCACTGCTCCAATCCATTTATTGCTTCCGAAGCTCTGGGGCAGAGCCTGCTCTGCTCCGCTGAACACCGCAGACAGACCCTCGCTGCTCCTAAAGCTCTCACACTGGTGCCCTGCTCCACTGTCTGGGGCTTTTTGGCAAAACCTGTGTCTGCTAAAGAAACATTTTCCCCTTCCTGGAGCTTTTGTGACCTGATCCTGCTATATCCCTGGGTTTATGGTCATGGGATGCTCGTGGATGTGCAGACTCGAGCTCAGCGCCTCGTTTATTGAGTTACTTTTATGGCAGCAGCTTCTATCCTTCTGTCTTAATCTCATTTTATGTCTTTTTTTTTCCCCTCTCCCAGCCTTCACAGCCGTAACTATCTCTGATATTTAAATGCCCACATACATGATCAGTAGATTTCAAGAGTAATATTTTTATAAAGTAAATGCTGGGCCCGGCTCCCTTTCCAAGGAAATCTCATGCTCACATCGCATGAGCTCTCCTACAGTGGCCACAATAGCAATAAATAGGTTTATTGCTCTTGTCAGAGACATATGTTTCAAGGCCAGCAGGGCCTTTATGATTATTTGGTTGGAGATTATGGATTGCTCAGAGCAGAATTCAAAGCACTGAGTCAAAATTAATAACGTGGAGGGGACTTTGCGTGATCCGAATGCCTCACTCGGGGAGACGCGGCCCCTGATGGAGGTGTCACTGGAGCCTGGCCTGGCTGCACTCCTGGGAGCAGCCAGCTCCGTTCTCCGAGCCCACAGTGCTTTCCCAAAGCTCCCAGAGCGGAGGGGATGCTTGGCCACGTGCTCACAGTTTTCTTTGCACCGTGCAAATGTCACAGATAATTTGCAGTTTGTATTCCCGCAGCAGCAGGACCTTGGCAGGGTGGGGGCTGCCAGCAAGCTGGCGAGACTCTCCCAAGCATTCCCTGAATCTCGGCATCCTTATGGTCCTGCAGACTTGATATTTTTCCGGGGGAGCTGCTGTTCCCAGAGATGCCATCTCCAAACGACACATCTCCCCAAAAAGCACCTTGCTCAGGGGGTCTTTAGAGCCACTCTGCTGCACTCAGGCCCCGCTGAGCTGTGCTGCTGATTATGATGCTCTGCGAAGAGTTGTTTCACAACTATGATTTTCCAATTACTTAAATCACCTGGAACTGAGGAATAAACCAGAGCTCCCTGTTATTTCTCCTTTTTTTCTGGTCGTTTTGAGCAGAGTTTTTGGTCCTGTTTTGCTCCCTGCAGAGAGCGCTGCCTGATTCCTGGGGGCTACCTGGATGCAGGTGTGCATCCCACCCACTGTCCCATTGCAGGCGGGCTCCACTTCAAATTCAGGACATTCCTGCAGGGATCCAGGTGTCTGGGATGCTCTTACAATGGTTCAACAGGGCACAAGGACACATCAGGAAGCAGAATTTCAGTGCTTTAATCTCCGGCTCAAAGGCATCTTCTCTGTATGGGCTGGATTTCTCCTGGGGGAAGGGACAGGGATGTTCCAGCACCTGTCAGACCAATTTTTTTGGAGGAAGTCACATCCAGATATTTTAAAAAGTGACCCAAAAGGTAAAAAAATGTGACCCACAGGGGCACCTCTGCCTGCTCCAGGGTGCTGGGGCACAGATCCGGAGCTGTGCAGAGCCCCGAGGTGGATCTGGCCAGACTTCCACCACATGGAAAAGAAGACTCCGTAAATGTTGGATGGAAAACACACCATGGGAGACGGAAAAGGAGCAGATTGGACAGAAGGGAATGTTGGAAGGGGTTATTAACAGCTCTTCCCATGCCCAGGATGTCCTTGTAGGCAGATCCTTGGTTCCAGACTTGGTTTAGGCGAGTGATCCATGGATTTTGGGGTCACAGCAAACTCTGCACAGCCCCTTCTCATCCCAGATCTTCCCTTCCCACTTTCTCCCAGGCCTGGCTCCTTGATCCCTGTCCCTCCCTGGGGGATCTCTGGCAGGTTTGCAAGTTCCCAGTCCCTGATCCCACCCATCCTGTCCTCTCCAGCTCCTTCTGCCTGCAGCAGTGGTTTGCCCTCTCTCCACAGTATCCCACCTGATCCAAACTTCTTTTAGGAAAGGGAGACAGCTGGGAATGTGTCTTTTCCACACGAGATGCTTCCCACAGGTCCTGGCACCAGCAGAAAGTGGGTGGGTGTGCAGTGGGTAAATTCCCATGACAACTATAAATTGTCTTTAGTGGATGGGGAGAGAAAACTGGATAGGGATTTAATACAAAGCAACCCAAATCTGCTCGGGAAAGGGAGCCAGGTTATCCAAATGTCATCATTCCCAGCCCTTTTATGGGATACACTCATTAAAGGCAGCTGGAAGTTGGAATTACCTATCCAGAGTAGTTCACCAGATTGTTGCTTCCATGAGAACAATATGTTATAAACCACATACCAGGGAAGTTGTTTTAATTAACCAATTATCTATTCCAAGTTTCTTGTAGCTCTCTTTATCTCTGTTCTTTAGCTACAGTACAATATGGAAATGAGAGTAAATTAAAGCACTTTATTAGGCAAAATAGAATTAACAAAGAAAATAAGAAGTTACAGTGAATAAAACACGGGCCACCCAAACATGCTTGGAACATGTGAGACGGGAAGTTTAACTGTAGCTGTTGAAACATGGATCTAAGGAATTAAATCAGTTAATCCACATTATCCTCCAGCTCCACAGGCAGGATGAGCTGTACCTGCAGTGCTGGAGGGAGCTCCGGAAGGGTTCGGAGCGCTCACCAGCATCCCATGGATTTCCTTCCGGCTGCAGGAATCCAGCTGTGCCTGCCCCATCCCACATCTCTGGCCCTGGAAGTGGGAGCGGCACTGAGGACTCAGGGCTGGTATCCCAGAGCCCTCGAAGCCTCATTCCCAGTGGGATCAATCTGCACGTCCTGCAGAACACTCCTCACGGAAGGCTCCATCCCAGATCCATGGGATTGAAGAATCCCTCATCTCTTCGCTCCACACTTCCTGAAATACTCCTGGGGGCACTTAGCAGGGCACAGGGCAAATCCCACCCTCTGCTCCAGGCAGTTCCTCATTCCCTGGATGAGCTTTTTACCGGCAAGCTCCCAAGCAGGGCCTAAGAAAGCCCCTACACTCAGGACTGAAGATTTGCCTCTCTCCAGCGCTTTTTTCCTGTGGGATGACCAGCACCTCCTGGCCCGGTCACAGTCACAGCACGACCTTTGTGACCACAGGCTGTGGCTTTTTGTGCCAGCAGGGTTTGGTCACTGAGAGCAGACGTGCTGAACAACGCTAACAGGGAAATCCAGGAAAACCGAGGATGTGGTGGCTTCCAGGCTGTTCTCCACTTCAGAAATGCTCCCACCCAGCAGCAGCTCCTTGTAAATCCAGGACAAATCCAGCGTCAAAACCCAGAGTCCACCACAAGCCTTTCACTCAGGTAAAATTCACTCAGGTGGGAGCTTCCGGAGGAGAATTTGGATACAAAGAGACATCTTGTCACTTGGGTAAACGAGACACAACGATCGGGGCTCCGTTTGGGGCTTATCACTGGAACCAGCAGGGAAGGGAGGGCTCCAGCTCCGGCTGCAGTCGCAGGCGCTGGTTTCCCAAGATAAACCAGGAGTGCATTCAAGTATTTTCTCTCCAAGTGATATGAAAGTCACGTTGTTGTTACTCCACATCTTACGAGGCCGCTCCCTAAATAGGATTTCAGAGGAAGTTAATGGGATGCTGGTTGTGGATGTGATTGAAGGCATTACCAGATGGATTGATGGCTGCTCCCCCCTCGCTGCTCCTCCAGCCTTCCCTGGGATGTTTGGTGCCCCAGGGAGAGGAAAGCAGAACCAGGGATGTGGCTTTAGTCAGCCCCTTCTGGGCAGGGCCTGTCCCTGGCACTCGCAGATCAGAGGGGTTAAAATGAGGGGATTCCCACCTGGAACCCCCTCTTGGTCCTCCCCAGGCAGGGAAGAAAGCTCGGGCTGTGTTTTGGCTGCTCTGGGAATACAAAAGGAGGAGCATCCTCAGTTTGGGTGCTGCAGCTCCAGCCATCTCTGACCTCTCATTAATCGTGCAGCTGGAAGTTCTCCTGGAATGTCTGTTAATTGGGGCCCTGACCAGTAATGATTGGTGGGAGGGGCAGCCTCCATGCCCTCCTGACTGGAGGCCACCCCGCTCTGTCCTCACCCACCCTTCCCTGCCGTGGTCACACATCGGCCTGGCCTCAATTCTCCATTTCAAAGCCATAACAAGGTCCCTGAGGATTTTCTCCCTGGTTGCAGGGAGCCAGGAGCTGTGGCTGCCCTGCTGCCCCTTCCCCCTGCCTGCCAGGCCCAAATTGTTATTAGGGCTGGAATGGGAACATTTCTGTGGAGCCAGGGATTTACTGTCGGTCTGATTACAGCCGTAACAGTCTAATCAAATGTACCAAACTGTTACTATCCCAGTTACAATAATACCAGGGCTCGGAATTAATATGGAAAAGGATCATCAATAACAGAGCCATAAAATCCCTGGGATCTGTCTCACTCTCCTGCTGTCCCCAAGCCTGGTGGCTCTGTTCCTCCTGGAGCAGAAGACACCTCTGGGTGTCCCAGGGATCGACGGCAGCTCCAGAACTTCCCCAGGATGAGCTGGAGGTGGCTGCAAGGGGCCCTTCCTTGGGGGGTTTGGTGTCACCTGCACACAGAACCCCGCAGGGTTAAAGGATTGGGAAGGGTTGGTTGGGATGGAATTTGATTTGGCAAAACCAGGTTGGACACGGCTTGGAGCACCCTGGGTTCGTGGAAGGTGTTCCTGCCCATGGAACTGGATGAGCTTTAAGGTCCCTCCCAAACCAAACCATTCTGGGATTACCCTTTCCTGAATATTCAACACGGCTTTGGATGTTCTTCCTTATGCTAATAATAATAATAATATAATATTTTATTTCTGTTTAACACTTTATTACCTCTATTTAATACGTTATATATTAAAATTAATACCAGCACTTTATTTTCCTGCACTTTTATGAGTTCTCACACATTAGAGCCAGCTACTTTTTAGAAGGTTTTTTTTCCCTATCAAAGTGCTATTTTGTCAAAAATACAGCTTTAAACTGGAGTAGGGCTTCTCAAATGCTGCAAGGATTTAATCATGGAAAGCCACAATGATGATTTTGCTTTCAAAATAACCTCTTCTCCAATAACTTTTTATTCATGGCCGACAATAACACAAAGATTTTTTAAATACTGAAATTACATCAGGATGATTTGTTGCAGGTGGTTTAATCCAGTCATCGTTCCAGCTTTGAAATGTGACAGGTACTGATGTTTGAAAGGTGTGAGGACACGGTGGGAACTGCCTTTTGTCTGAAGTTCTTCTGCCGTTGGGCTTTGAGTTCGCTGATGCTCCACGGGGACCGAGCTCGAGCGATTTGAGATAATTGTGAAATCTGAAAGGGCTCCCCGATGCCTCTGCTCTTCCCCTCCTGCTCCAAATGGCTGCAAGAGGGATTAACTCTGCTCCGGAATTGTCCCCGGCTCCCTGATTTTAGTGCTGGAAAATTACAGAGTCTGGTGTTCCTCAGGCTCGGGGTTGGGATGACAAAACTTCCCCCAATCCGTACAGACAGCCCCGTTTGCAGCTGTTCCAAAGCAGAGCGGGGAGAGCTTGTTTTAATAATATATTGCAAGTGTTCACGTTACCCAAGCAGCTGCAAACTGCCCTCCATTTTAGGGAAAAATAATGGACTTTTTCCAGGGAGAAGTGCATGTTTATAACTGCAGGCAATAATTAGAGGCTGGTGAGTCAAGGTACTGCAGAAGGAACAGGGAACAAACCAAACCTGTGAGGAAAAGGCGCTGAAAACTGCTCGAGTGCTTGTTCTGGGATAAATTTAACCTTCCTGAAACCGATCCAGGCGGAGCTTTTCCCACCTGTGGAGAGACACCACAGCCTTGGCTTCGGCCAGGGGCTGTTCTCCGTGACTGCCCTGGCCTGGCCTCACGTGGATCAGGTGGATGAGGGATCCTGGTGGGCAGCAGCTCCCGTGGGATGGCATTTCCCTGTCTCCTGGAAAAGGGATGCCCCCAACCCCTCTCAGAGCTCCTAGAAAGGGCTGGGTCATGTCCCAGTGCCTTTGGAATGTGGGAGACTCCTGGGATGGTGACCCCAACACCCTGTTGGGCGGATCCCATCTCCCTGTTTTCTCCCCCACAGCAGTTCCAGGTACAAGGCTGCCCTTGGGCTGCTCCTGTGTTCCAGGCATTCCCATCCTTCCCTCGCTTCCTCCAGAAACTGTTCCCAAGTTTCACACCAACTTTTAATAGCTGATCCAAAGGGGCTGGCAGGAGGCTCCGGAAGGAGCAGCCAGGCTTGACCACCACTATTAAATAGTGATTTTATCCATGTTCACACAGGTGCAGGAGGAGGGAATGGGGAGTACATAACATAAATCGGATTTTTTTTAAGTTTACAGGAGTATGAGATTAAAGAAGTTTGTGGAAGCTGGTAGGATAAATAAGATGGGAGCTGCTGAGAGATAACAGGGAGGATTAGTGGGACCTCAGCAATAATGGAGAGCAGGTCTGGGGTGGGAATTGTCACCCTGGAAGTTGGGGGGACCTTGGCTCCAAGAGAGCAGACCTGACACTAGGACTGGGGAAAGACCAGCCTAAAAATGATCTCTTTTCTCCATGAGCAGTGGTGGCCACCATGTGTTTTGCATACCAAAGTGGGATGGCAACATCCACAGCTCCACTTTGCCACCAGAAATTCCCTTTAATTTCTTTCAGAGGTGTGGAGCAATTCAGCCAAATCTTGCATGGTAAATTTGCGGAGAAATCCAGGCGAGAACATTAATTCTGTATTTCTCCTCTTCATCAGATCACTGCCCCTTAAGTACCCTCATCAACTCATTCTGCTCTTGCATTTCTCTGCAATATCTACAGAGAGAGGCACTTACACCAAACTATTTCCTATTCCTGAGCACTTCCCCATTGCACTGTGATCATCTGCACATTAAAAAGGGTTTGTCCCCCTTTCTCTTTGTGTTTCACCTTCACACTTTGAAGGCATTTTTCCAGTTCTCTGTTTGCTCTGGAATATTCTTGTTTGGGGAGGAGCTCTCACTAATCCTGCAGAGGCGCTGACCCTTGGCTGTTCCCATCCTTCTCCTGCTGCCCCTCCTTGCCCTGCCTGCTCAGACCACACGAGTCACCCTGGGTTGTCTATTAACAGCCTCAAGCTCATTTGGGGCTGATTAAACGCAGCTCTGAAGAGCTGCCTTGCTGCTGCACAGCTTTTCTGCAGGAAAATGTGCCTTTCCCAGAGTGTTTTCCCTTTGACTGTAACATCTGTGACAAGCAGAGCCATTTCCTAAGGAACACGAGGATGTGCCACAGACCCTCCAATGCCTCCGGGCTTGCTCGTGGCCTTGAGCACAGGGACCTACTTATCTGGTGCTGTAGCTGTTTTTAAAAGCACTAAAACACGCCAGGAAAATGCAGAGTGCTTGTGTGGACAATTAATTTGAGTTTTACAGTGCCTGAGAATTCTTCTGAGTGCTGGCAGAGTGACTCAGAGTTGGAGCTGCCTGGTGACATCCTCTGCTGTGATGGATCAGCTCACCAGGGTTAGGCCAGCCTTTGATCTTGCCCAGGTTCCCCTCCTTGGCAGGTCGGGTTTTACTAGACTTTGTGTGTGCCAAGAGCTCAGCACGGCTCAGAGCAAGGCTGGATCTGGAGCCAGGCCACGCTGGCCGCTGTGGGTGACCCAAGAGGCCGTGTCCATCCGGGGGAATCAGCTGAGAAAAGGCGACAGTGGCTTTGCTTCTCTTCGCCACCAACCTTCACAGGAAGCTGCCTGCTCATGGCTGACCTTCCTGAGGGCCCCAAGGGCTCTTCAGTCTGTAGCTCCTGTAATTCCCAATCCTGCAAGGACCTGTCCCCGTGACTTAGGTTTGGAAATCATCTGCACAAGGATAAAAGCAGCGCTGTGGTTTCCCAGCCCTCTGTGTCCCTGCTGGTGGAGCCTCTAACCCCTCAGTCTGCCTGGGCCATGGCCACAGCGGGGACAGGACAAGGTCCCTTTGGCTGGGGCAGTTTTCAGTGCAGCAATTTTAGCAGGAAAACTTGATTTATCCAGGGGGCTGGTTTGGGAATGCAAGACCAGCATGACCAGAGAGTGGCGAGCTCCCTTGCCCAGAGTCCCCCTTGCCTTTGGAGAGGATGTCCCCTCTTGGAAGGGCTGGGAGGGCAGAAAGCCCCGGTGACAAACAGAGCAGTGAGGTTTGTAGGAGCACCAGAGCTCCATGGCCATGCCTGGATATCAAACCTTGAGTTTTCCACCTCTGCCGGGGTGTGACTTCCACAGGGGCTGCAGGAGACCTCTCAAACCTGTCCATGTCCAGGAATTAAGTGGGATTCCCAAAACGTCACCTCCTGGGGCACGCCAGGCATGGCACCACCTCTTCCTTTGCCTGGCACTTGTCTCTGCAGGCTGCCCTGACGAGCTGGAGGACAGCAGCTGTTTTGGGTGGTGAGAGGCTGCCTTGACACATTCCTGCAGGGAGCTTCCCCCAGCACCCCTGGAACTCTGGAGCTGTCGGAGAGAAGCTGTTAATTATCCCAGATCGCAGTGCTGCAGCCGGGAGCAGGGAGGGCGGCTCCGTGCAGCGCTGCAGTGACAGCTCCAGCTTTGCTCTTCTGTCCTGCCTTGTTTTCCTTGAAACTTCCCGGAGCCGTGGAAAACGCGCAATTAGAGGCTGTTAGGTGATTGATTCCTGGGCGAAGGGGCCTTTCCTCCTTGCCTGGAAGGTCTGGCAGGTATTATTTAAAGAGCTAATGAATGTTAATGGGCACATTATTTGCAAATCTTGAAGTGGAATATTAGATCAGGGCTCCTGTGTGTCATGGTAATCAGCTTTCCCTCGCTCGCTCTGGCTCGGGGGGAAACACCCTGCAGTTGCTTTGTTGTGTGCTTTTCAGATTAATACCCTTTTTCCAATCCAGCAGCTTTTCTCGGGGTGTTGGAGTCAAAGAAGCAGATGGTTCACATGCTGCTGTTTGATGCCTGACCAAGGGATTGTCCTGCTCAAAACCACCCTGCTGGGAGCACAGAGCGAGTTCCCTGCTTTGTTCCCTCCTGAGAGGTGGGAAAAGGTGTTTGGGAGGAGGCAGGGCTGGGCTGGGCTGCTTTGGCCACCCCACGGCAGCAGCCCTGGGAGGGAGAGCAGCGTCTGTTCTGCTCAGTGCCCACATGGAGCCTCCCCGGGATGGGGCTCTGGGGTCACTGAGGTGCAGCTCACACCGAGAGCCCCTTGCAGGGCTCCCTGCTGCTGCTCCAAGCTGCCTTTCCTCCAGTGCTTCCCAAATTTCACTTGGCTGCTTCCCCCTGCGCTTCCATCCATGTCCTCCAGATCCCCCCTCCCATCCAGAGCTGGTGTGGGGCCAGTCCAGACCTCTGGATTATCCCCCTGGATAATTGCCTGCTCCTGAGTGCCAAAGGCATGGTTTGAGTCGTCCCCACTGTGTTTTCCACAAGAACACACAGAAAGGTTCATCTCCCAACTTTCCTGGACGTATCTGGATCAGGGAGCACTGCCTCTGTAAGCTGTGACCCAGAATGCCTGGCACACCTCTGGATAGCACACACGTGGTGTCCTTTAGGAAAAGGAAAGGAAGAGATCACAGGGAATTTTCCAAATGCCTTTGCTGGAGCCTTTCCTGAGTGTCAGACGAAGAGCCGAAGCTGCTGCACAGAGAGAAGCTCAGCTCTGCCCTGGCTCAGGGGTGGTGCTGCTGCTGGGGTCCAAAGGAGCCACAAAAGTGGGGAGTTGGGAGGCTGGAGAGCCTCTGGAGAAATTGTGATTCAGATGTTCCACCTGGTGTGGTTCAGGTGTTCCACCTGCTGAGTGCTGCTCCCAGGTAGAGGACCCTGGCGGGAAGAGCAGCACCAGGAGCTGTGCTGTGGGAAAAGCTGCTCCCCAGGTGCAGCACAGGTGAGGGGTGGGGGAAGGCTCTGTTTTGCCACAATAAATGGGCAGATTAATGATGAAAAAAAGATCCATGATCTACTTCTGTACTTCCAGTCTCCTTCTGGATGAACCCAGCAAGTTTCTGCCTCGGAAGGGGAAGATTCCTGCTCTGTAGCACACCTGCTGTGCTGCTCCAGACTCCTCAGCATCCACCCATCCTCCTCAGCTCATTGGTGCCAACCTACTTTGTATTAACAGCAATTCAAATGTTAACAGCTGCTGTCCATGTTCATCAAAAAGCAGCTTAATACAAATATATGATTATTGTATGAGCATTGTATAAAAGATACTTGGCTGTGTCTTAAGCTAAAATAACAATATACACTTTTATCCAATCCTGATACGTTTATAAATATATTTAAATGGGTATAAATATTTATAAATAGTTTCTGTAATCTTCTGTAATTAGGCTTTAAGCTCTGTGACAGACAGCATCTGTTTGATCTGCGGGCGCTCTCCGTGTGTGCGTGGCAGGTCTCTCCAGTAAAAGTGGTGGAGTCAGGCAGATGCCTCTGAAGGCAGGCAGCTCCTTCCCTTGGGAGAAGGCAGCCCAGACCTGGAACAGGCTCCCAGGTGCAGGAAAAGCCAAGCAGAGCTGGGAGTGTGCAGCCAGAGCAGGGGGGGATGGAAGGATGAACAGCCCAGGGCTCGCTGGGGGTGCTGCTGGAAATCCTCTCTGAGTTATTGGCAGCTGGAAGCTGGGCTGGGAGGAAGGAGCAGCCAGCGAGGACGTGGTGGGTGGGAGAAGTGATCATAAACCCGTTTTTATTTCTCCTCATAACTCTCTTTATTTCCTCTCTGTTTGACTGTCGCTTTGAGCGATCTTCGTTCCAGAAGGAAAGGAAGTAACCCAGCACAGAGTCAAACAAAACGGGCCCTTTTTGCTCTAAAAGCCTTTTGGGAACGCTCCTGACACAGAGGAAATGGGGTGGATTTTTCTCAGGGCTATAGGCAGCTGCTTGGGAACAGCTGATGGGCTTGGTGACAGCAGGAACAGGACAATCCATGGCCACACAAAGCCACGAGGAGCTCCCACAGGTGGGACTCAGGTCCCATAACAGCTGCTGGGACAGCTGGAGGCCTGTCTGGACTGCTCCACGCTCGTCCTTTTCCAGCTCAGGACAGACTGACATTGCTCAGGTCGCTCCTGCATCTTCCCGAAACACCCCATGGCAGCACCCACAGGCAGAGGAGGATGCTCAGAGTATCCCACACAGGAACACTGGGATCGGGCAGGACAGAGGGCACCCGACACCCAAGGGCTGGATGTGTCTGGGGAAAGGAACAGGAATTGGTCACTGCAGGAGTTTTGTGTGGACATCCTTTGTGGCTGGGGAACGTTCCTGGGGATGGGGACACAGAGATGCTGCGGAGTGGGCACAGCTGAGATGAGGAGGAGAAGGAGACGGAGAGGCAGAGTTTGCCTGATCCAGTGGTGGATCCTGATCCAGTTCAGGTGCTGATGTGCCAGGCTTTACCCTGGCACTGGAGAGATGTCCTGGCTCCCACAGGCACCGCTCTGTCCCCCACTGCACACATTGGGGGTGGTGGATGTGTCCCCTGCCCCAGTGTCTGACCAGCCCTGCTGTGCTCCAGCTTCAGGTGTGTGAGAAGAGCCTGCTCTGCTTGTGGGATTGGGGAAAAAATCCTGTTGGAGGAGATGGAGGGATCTCTGCTGATCCAGGCTAAGGGAGAGGACATGGAGAGTGGTAGAGAAGTTTGCCTGTGTGGGATGGAGACAATTGCTGGGAACGGGAAGAAAAGAGAAAGTGGAGCAGAGCAAAACAAAGCCAGACTGAAGCAGGAGCCTGGGGCTGTGTAGGAGTGGGAGAACATCCAGCAGAGCTGGACTGGCTGTGCCAAAACCCTGGGAATTGTTCTGACTCTGGCTCTCCACGTTCAGCCCTGCTCCTGAGCAGGGGCACCGTGCTGCTCTGTGGCAGATGATTGTCATTCCCAATTTCTGTGTTCAAAAATGCAGGAGAACAGACTGAAAGAAAAATAATCAAATTGCTAAGTGCAAAGTTGCAGAGTGCTCTTTGCTTTGCAGCTTTGACTTGGGCCCCGGCTGTGTATCTTTAATCTTCCAGAAGTCTTTAATCAGAAGAAAATCTGGCTTATCCCTAAAGCCCAGGCTCTGAGTCTGTGCAGTGCAAACAGAATCCTCAGGAGCCTCCAGGAGGGGATTGAGCAGAGACAAGTGGAGATGTGGCTGTGGCTGCCCAGTGCTTCCTGCCGGTCACTGCACAGCAGCTGGAGGGCAGGAGAAGGGATGCTCGAGGCAAGAACGGGGAGGGAAATGAAACTGTGAGAGCTGGGAATGGATAAACAGATTGGGGGTTTTAATAGGGAAGAGTGAAATGTTGGGAAATGTCTGCACTCACGTGGAGGGAACTTGCTGGGTTTTGTAAGCCTGGATTTATCTCAGAATCACAGGCTGGAAGGGACATGAAAGCTGATCCCATCCACCCCCTGCTGTGGGCATGGACACCTTTTATTATCCCAGGTTGCTCCAGCCTGGCCTTGGACACCTCCAGGGATGGGGCAGCCACAGCTTCTCTGGGCAAGCAGAGGCCTCCCCACTTATTTAGGGGTGATGCTGAGGATTTGGGTTTGGTTTTTTTTTTTTAGAAATGGGGCCATGATTTGTTACCAGTTTACAACAGATCACAGAGAACAGAGGAAATATGAGAAGCCAGTGGAGCCTGTGCTGCTCCTGGGACAGCAGCAAAGCTGGCCCTGCCTTTCTTTCAGAGCTCAGCAGATCTGCCTCAGACCTTGGGACAGATTTTTTTGACATGAACAAGGCTTTTCCCACTGACTTTAAGGAGAGCAGACTCGCTTTACAAATGTTTTCAGGCACACGCAGCCAGGGTAGGTGGCAGGGCCCTCCTGCTGCTGGGTTTCCCTTTCCTGCTCTCCTGCCTTGTTGAATGTTCCTGGCAGTTTCCAGCTGTGAGAAAAACCTCCGAGGAGATGATGGGACTTGGAAATAATCTGTCAGCCTAAAGCATGGGAGAGGGAAAGGTGCTTGGATTTCCATGACCTTCCCTTGTGGCGGTGCGTCAGGCAGCTCCAGTAGCAGCTGCCCGTTCTCCACCTAGCACCGCCGGAGTGGCCAATAATACAACCGCCCCGGCTGCTAATGATGATTCCGGGGGATTCAGCATGTGGGTAAACACAGAAGTTGAGTGGGCTGATCCCCCGGGGAGCGTAGAGTCATTGGGAAGAGTCTGAGGGCTGGCCACTCCCCCAGGGATGTCAATCCCCGGGCTCTCCTCCCCCTGTTCTCGAAGTTTCCTTAATTACTTGTCAATCTTTATGTCAGTTAAGTTGTCCGTCCCTAAACCCTTCCCCTTTCTCCTCCCTGTCCCTAGAACCTTCCACCCTATTCCTTCCCTCATTGGTTGTAGTCCTCGAACCCGCCCCTGAGACCGCCCTGGGTCAGTGTCCATTGGTTTATTCATGTTATGTAATCTGTCCCCATTGGCCCAGGGAATTATCTCCTCCCATCTCCTCCCAACTCCTCCCGCCTTTAAAACCTTGTGTAACCCCTTGTCTTGTGCCTTTTGTGCCTGGTCCCCTTGAGCGTGTTTTGACAGCGCGTCTCTACCTGCGAGGCTGGGGAAATAAAGAGCATTTGAATTCGCCAGCACAAGAGGTCTCCTCTCACTTTTTGCTCCCGAAGAACAGTTGAAAGCTACAGCGAGAGCTTGGGTTGCCAAGCGACAGCTTGCCTTAGGGGCAGAAGCAGCAGCCTGAGCTCCAGTGGCTGGCAGTGCTCTGGACGTCGTCCTGCCTGGCCACGCCGGGCCACTTTGTGGTCAGCGGCAGAGAGCGACATTCCCTCACGTGGTCACACACTCCTGGCTCCTCTGTGGCAAATGTTGGAGTAACCTCCTTCTTTGGGAAGAGCTGTAAGCTTTTGGGGGATGAGGGAGGTTGGAAGCTCTCTCTAAGCTTTGTCATTATCAGTATAAAACTTCCACTGACAGAACAAAATGTGTTATTTGGTGTTGTTTTCTCATGATGATTTATTTGGCACCACATATGAATCCAGGTAAAGCTGTGGGGTCATGGATGTGTCCATTCTTAGGAGCAATAGCCCCAGCTAAAGTGGGAAACTGTCCACACCTTTGTTTTGGGAGAGGGGGATCCTGGATGTCCCTTTTGTCCAGTTAAGGAGCTCAGTGTGGGATCTAGTAAGGTTTTATCCCAGCCTTTGGGTTTTCTGTGGAAGCCGGAGGGATAAGGTGACCCCAGAGCCCAGCCCATGAGAGCCAGGACAGAAAGCAGCAGTGGGGCAAGTGCAGGAGAGAGCTGGGCATCAATTAGTGCAGAATAAATCAGTGAGCAATTAAAGTTAGAAAATAACTTAAAAAAAAAAAAATTCAAAGCCAAAGCAAAAGACTGAGACTACCTGAGCACCCACCTGAGCAGGTGACCCTTAACCATAAAAGTCACCAAGAACCTGAGGCCAAGGGGATGCAAACCAGCCCAGAACTGGGGGAAGTTCCAAAAACTCCATGGAAAAATGGATAGAGACAACACAGCAGATAATTCCTCCTTGGGACAGCCAGGAGAAGCAGTGCCAGATTTAATCCTGAGTAGGCCA
Organism: Dasyornis broadbenti; assembly: GCA_013397935.1. Classification (NCBI taxonomy): domain Eukaryota; kingdom Metazoa; phylum Chordata; class Aves; order Passeriformes; family Dasyornithidae; genus Dasyornis; species Dasyornis broadbenti. The sequence goes on from VZRN01000229.1 coordinate 117,592, forward strand.
CAGGGCAGATTTGAAATGCTGTCATTGAAGAGTGGCTCTATGAAAGTCTCTCAATGTGCTTAAACTGAGTAACATTGTAGGAATTTAAAAATAAACCTGCAAAAGTTCATCACAACTTCATTTCAAAAAGGCTCTCCACATGAAAGGGGAGAGGCTTGTTAAAAAGAAATTAAAAGCAGCCACCAAAAGGGTGACATTTTTCCAGGGGACACAGACATTGTTTAAAGATCTTCTATTAGAGGATGAGAGCAAATCTATACAATTATCAAAAGAGACCTTAAAAGGGCAAAAAATTAGCAGTTCTCATTAAAGACCAGACCAGAGGAGCCTGTCAGAGGTAAAACAGTATCCTTCAAAGAGTGGAAGTCATGTTCAAATGAGGGAAACGAGAAAAGGAGTGTGAGAAGACAAAGCTGTGACAGAGGAGACAAACCTGGTTTTTTAGGAGGTGTAAAAATCTAATAATAAACCCTAATAAATCCAGTAATAAACCCTTTCTGCCAGCCCCTTCAGCAGCTGGGGAGCGTCCATCGTGGGAGATCCATCCCAAAATCTGTGGCTGTTGAGGAAGTTGGGGAGCACAGTGGGAAAATGGAAAGCATTTCAGATGGAATTCACCCCAAAGCCCGAAGGATGTGGCACAGGAAAGAGCCATTTAGTGGTGAGCAAGGAGTTATTGAAAATAAGGTGGTTCCAGAGGAGCTGGAGGTGGGAAGTGCAAGGGTATTTCCAAGGAAAATCCAAGGGCCCCAGCAGCAACCCAGGGATGGCCCAGCCCAGTTCTGTGCTGGGCAAACACTCAGGAAAATATAACCAAGGATGCAGGAGGTACAGGAATAAATACGGAATAGTGGGGAAGAGTCACTGCAGGTTCTGCAGTCCTACCCCAGGAGTTCTTGGAGCCCAGGAGCTTCCACAGCACGGGGTACACGTGGGAAAAGCTTTGGGAAAGTCTTCATCAGAGGATCTTAAAGAAGTGAAGAGTGCAGTGTAAAACTGGAGTGTTAAAGGGAAAGTTCTCCTCTGTCCCAGAACTGTGGGAGAAACTCAATTCAGGAATAAATCAGTGGCTTCTGCAGTGGAGTGAAGGTGCCAAGAGAAGCAGCCAGGGAGCTGTGGTGGAGCATCGTCTCCAGGTGAGGAGAATGAAAGGAAAGCAGTTCCACAGTGAAGCTGCTGACAATCTTTCAATATTCAGCGTTCCTGGTGCAAAGCCATGACAGGAGCTCACAGTGGCAGGAAAACAGAAGCAATATGTGCAAAATCCTGTGGGGGTGAAATAGCGCAGTAGGAAGAGCTGGGGCTGTCCAGCCTGGAGAAGAGAAGGGTGTGTGGAGAGCTCAGAGCCCCTTCCAGGGTCTGAGAGGGCTGCAGGGAAGCCTGAGAAGGATTTGCATCAGGAACTGGGGTGATAGGACAAAGGCGAATGGTTTCAAACTTAAAGAGGGGAAATTTAGATGGGATATTGGGAAGGAATTGTTCCCTGGGAGGGTGGGGAGGCCCTGGCACAGGGTGCCCAGAGAAGCTGTGGCTGTCCCTGGATCCCTGGAAGTGTCCAAGGCCAGGTTGGACAGGGCTTGGAGCAGCCTGGGATAGTGGGAGCTGTCCCTGCCCATGGATGGTGGAATGGGATGGGCTTTAAGGTCCCTTCCAACCCAAACCATCCTGGGATTCTCTGATTTGAACTTGAACCTGCCTTAAGCCTTAACCAAGCTAGAACTGCTTAGGAAAAGTAACTTTTTCCTTGCATGCCCACGTTGCAGGTACAGTTAGGAAAAAAAGAGATCGCCTCAGTGATCTGTGATAGCCTAAAAGTAAATTGAGTGTGGAAATATTTCGGGGCAAAAGTGTTAAACAAAACAAAAGAGATCAATTTGTCATTGCAGAGATCAATATTTCACCTGCTACTTAACTACTGTTTGCAGATCTGTTGCTTCCACTGGAGGAGAAAAAAAAGACAGGAAAAGAAAAACCCCAGGAAGTAGAAAAGATGGAGAGAGAAGTGGGAAAGATAAGGCTTGAGGAATGTCTCTGCAGGGGGAGAGATTACACGGATTGAGGCTTTTCATTCTGAGCAAAGTGTGAGTGATGGGCAGGGGTGGCACAGGGGAGATAATTCACAGTTCCTGCAGCACAGAAACTGGGATATCACATGGATCAGGACGTTCCAAACGGGCAGGAAGAACCTGCTTTGCTCAGATTTTGTGTCACTAAAGTTCTTCCCCACAGAGTGGGGTCAGGTTTGGGTGGGCTGCAGGATCACCAAAATCTCCAGGGAGATGCAGAGAGGAGCTCTGGGCCTCCCTGGCCTCCCCAAACCTGTCCAGGGCCGGTTTGCTTCCCTGAATTCTATTTCTGGCTTGGAAGCTTCATGCAGGAATTCTTCAGGGATCTCCTGCAATGGGTGGCCTGGGCTGAGCTCTCACCTGAGGCCAGAGGAGGGTGAAGGGTCGCCATGCACAGATTTGTGTTTATCTGCTCCTGACTTCAAACTCCCAGTCGGCCTCTGCTGGAAGCGGGAACACAGGATTTTCCTTATAGAGGAGACATTCAGCTGCTTTTCCAAAAGGATTCCTCGCTGGACATCACACTCACCTTCCATCACTGTGAGGGGAGAATCGAGATCATGGTTTAAATTCTTGAACAGCCTTGGAGGAAGATGATTTCAAATTCACCTCACACTCCAGGAGAGCTCCAGGCCGGGAGCAGAGGAGCTGCACCCACGGAGGAAGAAGGCATCCCTGGCATCACACTTCCATGGGATCCTGCGTGGAGCAGAAGGCTGGCAGGTCATCGAACACAGCCAGGAAAAGAAAACAACAGGCCACGGCTTCAAAGAAAATTTCTAAAACAAGCAGGACTCAAAGCACCTTTCTACTGCAGCTCTGAGGGGGAAAAAAGATATATATTTTGTATTTTGCTTTCAGTTCTGCCATGGTCAGGTTTAAACCACAGAACACAGTGGTGCAGAAATGCAGAGGCAGAATTTGTCATTCCACTGTCCTGAAAATGGTTAAAGCAGCATTTGTTCAAGGTTAAACAACCCAGCAAAAGTTCCTCTTGTGCTGAGTAGAAATAGGCAGATTTTCTGCATGAAAAGGGAAATACATAAAGTTGTGAATGCCTCGCATTGGAATGGAAATGCTGAGATGCCAATGAGGTGCTGGGAATGGGGAATCAGTGCCGGGAGCGGCCTGGACCAGAAAATAATTTATTTTCTCCATCGAAATCTATTTCATGAAAAGTCATTATTCTAAAATCAATGTAAACAAATCAAGGGGCAGCTGAGAGCAGCGCTGCAGCTCAGGGATGGGCACAGAGCCCTCGGCTCCAGGGAACAGCTCTGGCTGTGTCCTCCTGGCCTGGGGGACCCTAAAAAACACATTCCCATATTTTACCCCCCCTCCTGAGCTCCCCACAGTTTCAGCCCTGCTCCAGGCAGGGAGATCATGGAAAAGCTTGGGATGGAAGTGATCTTAAAGCTCATTCATCCCACCCGTGCCATGGGCAGGGGCCCCTCCCACCATCCCAGGCTGCTCCAAGCCCCGTTCAGCCTGGCCTGGCAGACTTCCAGGGATCCAGGGGCAGCCACAGCTTCTCTGAGAAATCCATTTCAGGGCCTCCCCATCCTCACAGGAAGGAATTCCTTCCCAACGTCACACCTAAATCTCTCATTTTTCAGTTTAAAGCCATTAAAGGTGTAGAGTCCTGTTGTGCATCCACCTCTGCAGGACAATAAAAATTCAGATTTATGAATTTCTAACCACTGTAGATCATGATCGAGGAAATTGAGGGGATTTTGGGTGCTGAGAGCAGGCCAAGATGCAGAGTAGCTCCTGCCAGAGGGCTCTGCATGTGCCAGAGAGACCCCCAGGATTAACAATCCCATTTGGATGCAGGAATTAGGCTGAAGCCCACAGCAAAATCTGCTGGCCCATCCCCAAACACAGAACAATTTTTAAAGCTCTCTCCACTGCTTCATTGGAAAGCAGAAATTTCTCCAATTCTCCCTGAAATAAATGCCTTTTGTTTCCCTTCCTCCTTGACAGGAGTATTTATGATGATCACAAAGGAGAGATCACAACACATCCTGGCAAAAAAAAAAAAAAAGAAGCCAGAGGAACGAGCCGACCTACAGATAATAAGTACAAAATCAGGAAAGGGAGGAAGATAATGGCTCTGATTAAAAATTAGACACTCTGAAATAAAGAACAATGGATGTGAGGAATAGAAGTATCCATTAAAAAAAAAAATCCATATCCAAATGTGTTACGCACAACAAGAAAACATTTTAGATCAGGCTGGAACAAAAGAAATTCCAGCAAAATTGCCATGTTATAGATCCAGTTTTTGATAGGGGCAGGAATGCCATCAATAACGATGCAGATGATGCAGAAGAGCCCAAAAACCTGCTCAGGGAAACAATGAAGGGAACAGATTTCCAGCTCTCATCCCCCCAGCATTTTCCATCCCAACGGCAGCAGCTCCCAAATTGTTCCCAGCTTAAAAAATGTGAAGCTGCAAGCTTAATTAAGCGAAATAATTATTAATTTTTAAAAGCTTGCAATTAATTTTTAAACCAGTTTTCACCTGCAAGATCAGCCAAGTTGTTGCGAAATTTGTGGAGGGAAATCACTGAATATTTTACAAGGATAAAGCTGGTGTCGGGGTGGAGTTAAGAGGGTGAAAAATGGGGCTGTGGTTTGTCACCAGCCCCCAGCTGGAAGTGCCACTGTCCCCCTAAAGCTTCTCCTTCTGCTCCCTGCTCCCCCCTATGTCAGGCTGGGCCCCCCCTCCTTTGTGTTCCCCTTGGCATCAAACACATTTTTTTATAACCTGGGGAATAAAAAATGTTTCCAAAAGCATCTCGTGATCCTGGGGTTTCTGTCTGATGCTGAAGTTGATTGTCCTTGTTATTCCAGGAGAAGTTTGGAGCTGTTTAATTTGTTGGCTCCCAGGAGGTAGAAGGGGATGCAGAGGGTTTGATGCAGGATTTGTGGGATTAAGGGTGATTCAGGACATTCAGGGGTTTGCTCTAAATGAAATCACCACTGCTCCAGCAGAATATCAGCAAAATAAAGTTGCAGGGTCCTTAATTAAGTGCCCTTACATTGATTATAAATCTTGAGGCCTTACAAGTGAACTGATGTTTAACCAGGGAAATGATGATTCTGCCTCTGTGAAACCTGAGTGAGACAAAGAGAAATCCAGGGGACTTGGATTCCAAAGTATCATTTTTAAGAAATAACTCCCTCAAGCCCTCACCCCAGGATGCTTTGAGTTGGAATGGTCCTTAAAGCCCATCCAGTCCCACTCCTTGCCATGGCAGGGACACCTCCCACCATCCCAGGCTGCTCCAAGCCCCAGAGTCCAGCCTGGCCTTGGACACTGCCAGGGATCCAGGGGCAGCCACAGCTTCTCTGGGCATGCTGTGCCAGGGTCTCCCCACCCTCACAGGGAACAATTCCTTCCCAATATCCCATCTATCCCTGCCCTCTGGCGGTGGGAAGCCATTCCCTGTGTCCTGTCCCTCCATCCCTTGTCCCCAGTCCCTCTCCAGCTCTCCTGGGGCCCCTTTAGGCCCTGGCAGGGGCTCTGAGCTCTCCCTGGAGCTTTCTTCTCTCCAGGTGAACACCCCCAGCTCTCCCAGCCTGGTTCCAGGGGGCCTCCAGCCCTGTGATCATCTCTGTGGCCTCCTCTGGAATTGCTCCAGCAGCTCCATGCTCTCCCTGTGCTGTGGCCTTAAGAGCTGGATGCAGGAATCCTGGTGGGATCTCTTCTCCAAGCATGTCCTTCCTTCTAGCACAGCACTTTATCACTCCTTGGCCAGGCTGGGAATGCTTTGCTCCAGAACAGAGATGATAAATTGCTGGCAGGATTTGCTTTGTTAGGGCATTTTTGGGTGGGAAGGAACATTTTGTTGAACATCCTGTGACAACCTCCAGTGTGAGCAGCTGGAGTCCAGCTCCCAGAAGTTCTTTAAACTTGGCTTAATCTCAGCCTAATTGTGCAGTGACCTAGTGTGCGAGGGTCCCTGCTCTACTGGAGAAGGGATTGACTCTGCTGGCACCACACCCTGGAGCTGGAGGATTTGGGCATCCCTGTATTTCCAGGGCTTTGCACAGCAGTGTCCTGGCTGGACCGCCGTGGGATGGTGGGAATGGCTGGAGGAACATCAAACATCCCCAGGGCTGCAGCAGGGAGCTCTAAGCTGGGAATATTGTGCCCTCTGCTCCTGCTGCCACAGGAACCATGTGAGATTCCACAATTCCGGGATCCAGACCCAGCAGGTCCCTGGCTGCCCCTGCCCTGAGGGTGCGGGCAAACCTGAGCCCAGGGCAAGGTCATCCAGGGTGAGTGATGGAGAGGTTGGAGCGGGGATGCAGTGCTGATATCCAAGCTCCAGCACAGCTGCTGGGCAAGGGAAGACCTGTCTGAAGGTCAGATGGGAAGTAAAGGTCCAAACAGGGATCTCAAGTGACCACCAGCTCCCTGATCATGTCCTCAGAGCGTCTACACCAGAGCAGAGGATGCTCCCCAAAGGAAAATGCCCCACCAGAAGCATTGGCTGGACCCTCTCTAGGGTTGAGCATCTTCCTTCTGGTCCCTCTCACTGAATGCTGAAAATGTCACCATTTTTGGGAACTCTGAGCTTTCCAAAGCCCAGACCCGGGACATCGTTTCCCATGCTGCAGTACAAACGTTACAGGGTTTTGTTCCTTTCTTTGCCATCATAGATTTCATTTGGAATTGAGTTTGCTGAGTTGAAACGTCACTCATAGCAAGGAAAGGGGTTTTCCTGGCCTGGAGCCAGGAGAGGAGGGAAGGGAAGGGGAGGGGACATTTCACAGAATCCCAGTATCACTGAGCATGGAAGAGACTTCAAGATTGTGTCCAAGCTGTGCCTGGTCCCCACCCTGTCCCCAGCCCAGAGCACTGAGTGCCACCTCCAGGCCTGCCTTGGACACCTCCAGGGATGGGCACTCCAAACCTCCCTGGGCAGCCCCTGCCAAGGCCTGAGCACCCTTTCCATGGAGAAATTCCTGCTGATGTCCAACCTGAGCCTCCCCTGGCACAGCCTGAGGCCGTTCCCTCTCCTCCTGTCCCTGTTCCCTGGGAGCAGAGCCTGACCCCTCCTGGCTGCCCTCTCCTGTCAGGAGCTGTGCAGAGCCAGAAGGTTCCCCCTGAGCCTCCTTTTCTCCAGGCTGAGCCCTTTCCCAGCTCCCTCAGCCGCTCCTGGTGCTCCAGCCCCTTCCCAGCTCCGTTCCCTTCCCTGGACACGCTCCAGTCCCTCCAGGTCCTTTCTGAAGTGATTCCGTCACCTGCAGCCTGGGCTGATGCCTCAAACCCTACCTGTGACTGCACCACCAGCCCTGAGGGGGATCGATCAGGGATGAGGGACAGCTGCTTCTTCATGAGGCCTGGCCGGGGACTCATGGAGGTGACAGTGCCTGGGGGTTTGATAAGGAGACACACAGTCTGCTTTGGTCCCCAGAGAGCAAACTGATCTCCCAGGAAGATCCTTGGGGTCTATAAAATAATTGTTTATCATTGGTGCAGCCTCTCCTCACAACCTGCAGCTCCAAAGGCAGAGAGGAGCCCTGGGGGTGTTTGTGGAGCTTTCTGGGAGACCCTCAGCCACCTGCAGTGTCACCTTCCAGTGCTCTTCCAGCAGGCACAGGCAAGGCTTTGTCCACTGTCCCTCCAGGTACTGAGTATCCCAGTTCCCTGCTCTCAAACTTTTCCCTGGAGGAAGATCTGCATTGTCTTCCCGAGGAAAATTCCCTGTTTAAACCCTCACTCCACTGGTATTTTAAAGTGGACTGACTCAGGCTCCCATCTCTCCACTTCCAGAAGTTTTCCCAGGACAACAGCTCAGCACACATCAGCTTCTCCACTGCCAGCCTGGCTGGGCTTGTGGAAAAAGCCACAAAACCATAAAAATCAGAAGCTCTGCAGTCCCTGCAGCAAGGGCTGCTCCTCACTGTCCACGCAAGCACCTCAGCCTGAGCACACAGCCCAGAGCCAGGAGCCCTCACATCCCACCACAGATACCAGGGGACAGCACGGTGCTATTCCAGGGACAGCCCTGGGACACTGTGGCCATGCCAGGGACGATGCTTTTCCCTGGCTCTGCTTGGGCAGGGTAGGTGCTCCCAGCTGGGGAGGGAGAGCAGGGACACAGGTACTCAACAGAGCCTTGAATTCCCACCAGCAGGGCACCACATGGAAGGAATTCGGGGAGCATGGAAGGACAGGCTACCCATGGACACTTTCCCCTTGGACATGCTGGAATATTTATTTTGTACTCACAAGGCCCTGGCCTGGCTTCTATTCTTGTCTGCCTAATGGGTGATGCCTTGAGAGCTGCAACAGGGAGCTTGTTAATTGAATTCCAAAGGGACTAATTAGGGCAAGAATAAGAAAGCTCTCTGTCACCTCTCAGCTTTTTCCACACATCTAGATTGGAGGGGGCTGTAGGAGTCAGGACCTGCTGGCAAGAGGCTGCCCAGCAGCTGTGCTGGCCCAGCCCATGGTGCTGCTGCCAGGTTTTCAGGAGATGCCAGCAGCTATTTCTCTTCCTGTGCTGGATAACTGAGGAGCTGAAAGGAGCCGGCCAGGAGCCACTCATCAGCACCATAGGAGATGGGAGAGGACTGGAAATATCGCAGAGGACTTGAAATGTGCTGCACCCAACTCCCACCAATACCCAAAACCTCTCCAGTGCCTGGAGCAGGGGAACAGCTCAGCCCCCACCCAGGCAGCTGCCCCTCAGAGCCCCACACTCTCCAAGCATCCCTGGGGCAGGCACAGAGCTCCCAGGGCATCCCCTGCCCAAAGCAGCTGCGCAGTGGGGCCGGCAGCACCTTGGGGCAAAGGGGGCTCGATGGGGGCCCTGCACCTCTGACTGCTCCAGCACCAAAACCCTCCTGCTCTCACTCCTTTCCTCCGACCACGCTTCGGCACTCGCCCCACACCTTCCAGAACGCCTTCGCAGTTTTGTTCATAAGATTTTACAAATACCCCGTGACCCATCCTAAATGAGAGAACCTAAAAGCAGGACCCTCCTTAACCCTGCTCTGCTCCTTGTTGTGTCTTCAAAGAGACAAAGTCCCCAAGGAATCAGCCCTGCAGAGCACAGGCGCTGCCAGCTGCTGGCATTGCCAGCCAGGAGCTGCTCAGAGGCTTTGGGGAGGGTGGGCAGCAGCCCAAGGTGGCTGCTCAGGCCATGCAGGAGGCCACTGAAGGCACATTGAAGGGAGCTGTGTGACAGAGCCCAGAGACAAGGCCCAGACAAAGGCTACCCTGTGCCAGGCCAACACAGGCCCTCTCACAGCCCCAAAAACCACAAAGTGTTTTCACTTTATCCTTCAGGAGACAAAATAAAAACCAAAGGGATTCTGCACACCTCCCTCTTTTCCCTGGCCTGCTCCTGCACTCCCAGCACCACGGCCTGCCGGCTGCNCAGCTCCCACACTGCACCACATCGAACGTCCAGCACCTGGAAACGACCACAATGCACCCTTCACCTGCTGACAGTGCTCAGTTGTCGCTCGCCCCTCGCAACGTCCGTCAGTGCTGAGCTGTTCCTGCTGCTTGGACTTTTCCGGCTTCCTGCACACAAGCACCAATCCCAGAAGGATGTGCACTCCTGTCCCAGTGAAGGTACAGAGCCATTCCACGCAGCTGGGCACCCCCTGCAAGCCCAGGCAGGCTGGAGCCCTGTGGGGATGGTGTGGGACAGGAACCCCACTCTGAGCTTGTGCTCCCTCATGCAGCCTGCCACCGACACTGTAGAAGACATGGAAGTAGATGTGGTGGATACAGAAGAAAAGATAGACGTGGATGAAGAAGAGTTTGTTGAGGAGACGGAAGTTGATGTGAAAGATGACACTGACGAGATGGAGTTGGATGAGCAAGATGAGACTGAGGACATGGAGGTCGATGAGAATGATGAGACTGAGGAAATGGAGGTGGATGAGAAAGATGAGGAAGAGCCCATGATGCTGGGATGAGGATGGAGCCCCAGCAGCAGGACAGGCAGATGGTCCCCATAACCTGGGGCCTGGCTCCCATAACCACAACCGAGCTCACTGCGGGCAGCAGAGTCCTGCTGTGCCAGCGTGTGCCACCACAGGGGCACGGGAAACAGCCCTCAGGGCTGCACTGCACTGACTGTGCTGCCTCCATCTCTTCCAGGACTGACGGACAGGCTGCCACAAGAGTGACCCCTTTGTCCATATGTCCTCCAAGTTACAGTTTTTCTGTAAATATGTTTTGAAGATATTTATTGATAGGCCCTTTTGTAAATATGTTTTGTTTTGAAGATTGTTAGTCTGTAGGCTCCCATGTAAATACGTTCTATAGATTGTTGTTGTTATAAAGATTCTTATCATGAAAGATGTTCTGTAAGTCATATGTTTTGCCAATCTTCTGTAAATAAATACTGTTTATTTTAAAAACCCCACTTCTCTTTGCAATTGTTTTGGGCAGTGGTCACCTTTGACAATTTTGACAATTGTTGTGGCTTCCACTTGCTCCGGGTTCCCAGGACTGAAGGTCCCTGGGTTTGCTGGCACAGCCACCCTGGGCCTGGGGGTCCCTGTCCACAGGGTGGGTCCCACTGACACCGCTCCTGGCCCTGGGCTCTGGTCATTTTCCTGGGCTGGGGCAGAACGGTGTCCCCAAGAGCAAAGCTGTCACCAGCACAGAGGGCTCGGACATGAGTGGCCCCTGCAGCGATGCCACCAAAGCCGGCAGGAAACCTCCTGCCACCCTTCCTGCTGGAGCCAAAGGGATGTGTGTGGTGCTCCGTGCCCAGGAAAAAGGGGAGGTTTCTTGGAGTCTTCTCTCTGTGTCTGTTTGGGACAGAGCCCTTGGCACTGGGACAGCTGGACATGGCTCAGGGGTCTGGAATGGAGTATGGCCCATGGGCTGCCCCTCGTGGTGGCAATCATCTGGGAGGGACCAGCCTCACTGGGATGACGGGGCTGCCTCTCAGGCTGGAAATGGCACCAGGAGTCTGATGCTGGCACTGGCTCATCCCAGTGAATCCCTGGGTGTTGCAGAGAGCATTCCCAGTGCTGCCCTTTCTGAGCCCCTCTCCCTGCTCTGCATCTCACAGCCCACCCAGCCTGGCCATGGCAGCAGCTTGGAGCTCAGCCCCAGGGAGAAAATTCCCTGGGGTTAAAAATATTGATTTTGATATGTGTATAAATATGAACCCAATTCTTCTCCCCACTACCAGCAGCTACCATTAACTCCAGCCAGGCAGCTGCCAGTGGAGACCTGGAGATGCTCCTGTGCTGTCAGGGAGGCAGTGAAGGGCTTGGACCACATCCCAAACTTGGCTTTGTTTGGGGGATATCGGGACAGTCTGGGGACAGGTGCCCTGTGAACCATCCATGGGATCATCATCCCAGAATGGTTTGGCTTGAAAGGACCTTAAAGACCATCTCAGCCCACCCCCTGCCATGGCAGGGACACTTTCCACTATCCCAGGCTGCTCCAAGCCCTGTCTAAGCTGGCCTTGGACACTTGCAGGGATTCAGGGGCAGCCACAGCTTCTCTAGGCACCCTGTGCCAGGGCCTCAATTCCGTGACTGGGAAGAATTTCTTCCTCCACTGCCTAGTGATGCTGCTTCTCAAAAGTAAAAAGTGGTTTTTTTCCTTGGGATAAAGAAAAGATTGGTCCTCCCATTTTGCTGAAATAAAATCTGGGGTAGCTCATGCTGTGCATGCATTTCCCCTCCTTCCCCTGAAGGCAGCAAGGGCATTGCAGGTCCTTAGTATGAGACGGGCTGTGCTGAGCCATGGTTTGCAGTGCTGGGAGCAGGATCTGGGTCTGGGGCAGCTTTGGACATGATCCCAGACACATCTGCCTGGGATCAGCCCCTCTGCCAACCTCTGCATCACATCAGGGTTGAAGTCCTCCCAGTGATCCCTGTGAAACACAACAACCCTACAAGATTTTCTTTCTGTGTCCTAAGAGTGGAAGCAGAACTAAAATACAGCTCTCCATGTGCTCCAGCCTCATCCATGTCCCCATTCCTCTCGAACAGCAGGTTACAAAAGCCAAAATCCCTTGAAAAGTGAGCTTCTGGCAGCTTTTTGAGGTGTTTGCCAGTGGTGATTGTTGTAGGCTGCTTTCAAATTTTTGGAAAAAGTGCATTTCCAGATACAGCTCCAACCACCTCCAGCTGTGCTTCCCATTTGCTGGATTTGAAGCACCCAAGCGAGTCAGATCTCGGGATCTGGAAGTGGGGTGGGAAACTGCAGCTTCTGCCCCAGCTCTGGATAAACCCCACGGTGAGAGAAGCTCAGATTTGGACAGCAGGAGCTTCAGTCCAGCATAACCCCAGAGCCTGTGGGCTTGGGGTGCAGCTGGAACCAGGGAGAACCTGCCTGGCTGGAATTGCTGACAGCAGCCCTGGGGTAGAGACAGAAGGAGCTTTATCCCCCCATTCCCAGGAGCTGCAGCTCGATCTCCCACCCCATGACTCTGGGACAGTCAAGGGCAGGATGAGGGATAAATCCAAAAAATGTAGGCAATACCTTGCTGGAGAAAAGAAAGGCAAAGGGTGAATTTGCTGCAGTCAGGGTTTAACAGAGAAGGGACTCAAGCTAGAGGCAGGTATAAAGAAATACAAAGAATCAATTTTTTAATGGATTTGCCTGTGCTTTAAACTGGTTCCAAAAAGCTTGGAGTAATCCACCGAACAAGGTAATAAATTGTTGATATATCTGTAGTGCTGAACAGGGCTGAGGCCTGGTGTAATCCTTGGCTTGGGAGGTGAGGAATTCTGCAGAGAAACTTCCATTTCTTCCTTCGTGGTTATCATCAAACTCCCGTTACTTTTTCCCCAAAGGTTTCCCCCTTACTTCTAATTCAGTGTTTATTCCCTGGGGTATCTGCCCTGCTGCCAAGGCAGGGAAGGGGCTTTTCCTGGGGGCCAGCAAGGCTGGGTGGGTTCCCAGGGGGCTTCCAAGATTGAAAACCAACCTGAGGGAAAGACTTTTCTGCCAGGAAAGATCATTTCTTTCTGTTTCACTCTGTATTTTCTGTAATTGAGGAGGTTCAGGTGCTCTGATAACCCCAAGTCGGCAGTTTTGGGCTCTCCCCATGGGGTTTGCAGTTGGGAACAGTCCCAGAAATGCTGGGAATGAAACATCTCTGGGAGCTCCAGGTTTTGCTGCTCCTGTAGCCCTCCAAGGTAAATGACTGCAGCGCCAGTATTGAGCACGGGGTTGTTCGAGAGTGTCAAGGCTGCAGTTCATCACAGGTCGGGTTTTATTGGGTTTTTCCAACTGTTACTTCCCAGTGTTTGCATCTCCCCCTGGAAGTCAATGTTTTCCTGTATTCTGTGCCAGGGCCAGCAGCAGCCGAAGCTTCCCAGGATCGTGGCTGTTTGAGGGGGATCTTTCCCACCCCCCTGCCCAAGGCTGGAGTCAGGACACCCTGAACCCCCACCCGAGCTCTCACATGGAGCCTTTCCCAGCCCCTCTGGCTTCCAGGCTGGAGAAACCTGGATCCAAGCTTCAGACAGAGCAAACCTATTTCAAACAAGCAGGAAAACCCACTTTTGGGGACAGACCCCTGAGGGCAGCAGGAATCTCTCCCATCTTTTTTCCATGGAACCAGGCAGGTCATGCACATGCAGCCAAAGCTCCCAGGCACCTGGAGAATCCATGATGGTCTTGCACGTTCCCAGCGTGATTCCTGCTCTAGGAAATGCCGGATTTGTTCCAAACCCTGAACACAACAGGTTTGGGTCCTGCCAGGGAAGTCAGTCCTCTGGATGACAGGAAAACCCCTCAAGGCCTTTTCCCATGTCCTTAGGAGTGATAGCAGAGCTAAAATAGATGTATCAGAAACCTTTCCAGCTGAAGAGTTAGGTTTCCAAGCTTTGGATTTCAGATCGGTTTTTAAAATCTCCATCTAAGGGGAGGCAGAAATATTCTATAAACAATTCAGTGTTGTTCAAACCAGGAATTCTCCATCTAAAATTACCACTGCAGACCCTCTGGAGCAGCCCTGTTGTGCTCCCTCCTCGCAGGAATTGCCAGGACACCTGGGAATCCAAACACTGGATTGGGAAATCACCTCTCCATCCTCACTGAGGCTCTTTTCCCAACTCAGGTCACTGTCAGGCCCCATTTGCATCCCTTTATTTCTGCCCAGTGATTGTTGCTGTCAGTTTGCTCTTATCCCATTTCTTATATAGGTTGGTTGATTTGGTTTTATTGCTTCTTTCACCTCTTATCTCATCAAGGTGCATTTCTTTGTTGCTGTTGTGATCAGCGTGGCTTTTTGGAACACATTTAGGGCGTCTTTTAAAAGGGGCTTCAACAACCCCAAATTAATCACCCCAATCATTCTGATAATTTTCCTGCCAGTCCCTAAATGTTTTCAGCAGGGCCTTTCCCCACAGGTACCTGAGCCCAGGCAGGGATTGTGTGAACAGAGCAACAAAATCAGGGCCTGGTGGATGAAAAAGGGTTTTTAAGATCAGTTCACCCCAGTCCGCTGGAAAAGGGGCTAAACCAGCAATATTGGAAAGACAAGGAATAGTTTGAGCTGGAAAATAATCAGGGCATGTTTGTGAAGCTTTGAGGATGTGTGGTGAGGAGCCACCCACGATGCCCCAGGAGCTGTGTCTGGAGCCACCACAGCCTGGAGCCTCCTTATCCCCCTCCAGCGACAGCAAAACTGGAGTCAATCCCTCTCCATCTCCTTGGTCCAGCTTGGGAGCAAGGAGGAAAATCTTGCTCCTTTGGAGGAGCTGCCCAAAACCCCCAGCCTGTGGGTGCATGCGGAGGAGCAGGGTCAGGTGTGTCAGGAGATGCTGAGGGCCAGCTCCTGCCTCCTGCCTCTTTCTTCGAGAGCAAAGAAACCCTAAATTACCTTGTTTCCATTCCCAATAAACTACAGGTTGGCAGTTGCCTTGGAGCTACAGATTTGCCCACAGTGCCGTGCTCCTGGGAGTGTCTGGGAATGCTGGCTCTGTGTTCCAGGCTGACAGTGCAGGGCTCTGTTTTTGTTTTCCCACCACTCCACTGTGTTCCCACAGCATTATCATAAAAAGGAACATGAAAGCAGGCAATTTATAACGCTAAAAAAAATAAAAGACATAATAATGTAAATTATGCACATCATTAACCCCAACTGTTGCTCTAAAATGGACACAAATTCTGCAGGAAAACCATCCTGAGGTTGTGCTGTGACAACTTTCCCTGAAGGGTTTCTCTGTAGTGCTGGAGGAGTCCTGTGGCCTCTTTTCCTGAGTTTTGGAGCCCTGTTAACACCCTGGCAGCAGCATCACCCCTGTCCCTCCCTGGGGACCACCCTGGGATGTCCATGGAGGGGCTGCAGTATCCCAGGAGTGCTCCTGCCCCACCAGGAAAAGTCGAGCAGGTCGGGCAGCACAGATGGGATTCCTCGGGCTGGGATGGACAGGGACCTGTGGTGGCCATGGATCTGTGGTGGACAGGGACCTGTGGTGGACAGGGATCTGTGCCCCTTGTCCCCTTTGGCCATGGAGAAATCCCACAAGTCCAGCTCAGGTCCCTCACTTTGATGTCCAGTGTTTCCAAGGGGAATCCCAGGCCATGTGGATTTGTTTAATCTCTATTTTCCAGGAATATAAAGGAGGGGAGCAGGAGGGAACTGGTGTTGGATGTCTCCTCCCTTTCAATTCCTCCCCTTTCTTCCTGCTCACCCTTTTCCCTCTTCAAAGAAGAAAGAGTCACTTTAAACTCTTTCATCAGCTCACCCTCATCAAAGGCAAGTGGGCTCAGCCTGAGTGGGATTTCCCAGCCCCCTCCCATCTCCCAGATTCCTAAAGCTGCTTTAAAGCGCCTTAAACCCTTCCTGCATAGAATTTTTCCTCACAAAAATTAGACCTCATGAAAATAAATAATTCCCAGAGGAAATTTCAATTTGATTACAAATATTGACTTGCTTGAGGAAAGCTTTTTTTAAACAAAAATCCATTTGGAATCAACATTTTCAAATTAAACATGTATGTTCGCTCTGTCAGAGTACTTAACTTGGAAAAATACCAATTTTGTTTCCAGTGGTTGGGGATTTTAGGAGTTTCTCCCACCCATATTTTTTTTCGCAAGAGCTGAACAAAAGCGAGGCCTTGAAATCGGGCGAAGTCGGGGAAAGATTTGTTTTCATTTTGAAGGATTAAAAAAATGCAATGTGAAATGTTGTAAATCATTTTCACGCTTCTAAAAAAAAAAACACCCTACAAATGCAGAAATATGGGATTAAATCTGGAGCTCCAGGAGATGCCTGAGCTGCAGAAGCACCAGGCAGAGCTGACCCAATGGGTACCGCTCCTCTGCCATCACTTGGATCATCTCCATGACCCCACTGCTCCCAATTCCAGCAGTTTGGGAGGGATTTTGAGATGGATGTGTCAGCGAGGAGATGTGGGAGAGGAGCAGACAGGTGGAAGGATTTGGTGATTCACCAGCTTAGTGGTGACATCAGGCTGTGCATGGGCTCTCCATCATCTCTGGGGTGAATCCAGAAGGTCCATGGGGACCATCTGCAACCCACAGGTGTTTGTACGGAATCGGAGAATCCCAGAATGATTTGGAGTGGAAGAAGCCTTAAAAATCATCTCATCCCACCTCCTGCCATGGACAGGGACACCTTCCCCTATCCCAGGCTGCTCCAAGCCCTGTCCAGCCTGGCCTTGGACACTGCCAGGGATCCAGGGGCAGCCACAGCTTCTCTGGGCACCCTGTGCCAGGGCCTCACGACCCTCACATAGAACAATTCCTTCCATATATCCAACCTCATTTTCCCTTTCAATTTGAACCCCAAGTGCCCAGTTCAGTGACCAGTGTGACCAGTATGGCTCACTGAACCCAGCTTAGGCTCCACACCCCACCAGAGCAGCACTTCAGACACCCGTTCTGGGGTCCAGCACCTCTTAACAAAGCCAAGCCCAACTGCTCACAATGTGAATTTTTGTTGTGTTTTCCCCCAGACTCTTTCTGTGCTTTCTGTGATCCTTCTGCTCCTGGGAACAGTGAAACTGAGCTGAAACACTTGGGAAACCTCCCCCACTTCAGCACAGGGGGTGCTCAGGTGTGAATGTGCTGCTTTTGGCACTTTATGGACTAGAGAAAAGTAAGAATAAATCAGCTTAATTCCGTGCAATGTAGGAGCCGCCTCAGGGAGAGGGTAAATTGTTCTTAGTGCAAGAAGAGCCCGGTGTCCTGCTGATTTTGGGAGAGGAAGGAAGAAGAAGGAGCTGGAGGAACAGCAGCATTCAGATGAGACAAGATTTCCACGCCCTGACCCTTGTCCTGGGAGAGGTGTTGAGGGCCCCAGCCTTCCACCACCATCTCTGCCAAAATAAATCACATCCATTCATTTAAATAAATAAATGTCAGCATCAGAAGTGACCCTGGCAGGAACTGGGCGCTCTCTTGGAGCTGAATCAGGGGATTGAGGGGTGGAGTGGGTCCCCAGCAGCCGCAGTTCCCCAGGACCCTGCTGATGGTGAAGCAGCTTCAGCAGAGACGCTGCTTACCGGAGGCATCCAGGGATCAGCCAGGAATGACTCCAGACACTGGAAGGGCTTTTAAGGACCACTTTATTCATAAATGCACATGGGAAATGGCTGGTGACAAATGCAGCAAGCCCTGGGATGCCAGCCTTGCCAGCCCAGGCAGTGTCCCCACAGCCATTAGTCCCAGCAGGAGATCCAGGAGCAGCATTCCCAGCAGGAGAGCCACACTCCCACATTAAAGCATAAACAAATGCTGAACTGTTTTCTGTGCAATTCCAGCCCCTTCTCAGCCATATCTCAGCAGGTCCAGTGATGCCTGAGCCTGGTTTACCCCACAGTGGCCTAGCAAAGCCTGAGGAGCCACTGTGACCCCCATGCCTGGTACTGGCCCCTCTCCATTTGCTCCGAGGTTCCTCGATCCTTTTCCCAAATAATTATGTTTTAAATATCCCATGTAGACATGATGAAGCTGTTTAGGACAGTGGATGTTGCCAATGAGGACAACCTCTCTTAAGGTTAATTAATCATTTGTAAACCGACCTTTGGGGGGGATGAATTATTCATCAGTGTTCCTCAAGCAACACAACAAAGAATTTTCATCCGGTGTTTTTTTGTCAAAGTTTTCAGTTTTTCCATAACTGAGGGACAGGAAGAGCAATGCCCCTGGGTGTCACCTCTGTGTGGGATGCTCCTGCTTGCCCAGCATTTAAACCACAGCCAGGCTCAGGCTGGACCAAAGCCCGACCACTGCTGCTCTTCCCTACCTGCATTTCTTCCTTAAAGCCTGACTGACCTTAAACTCTCTTGAAGAATCCTCTCCAGGAGCTTGACATTTAAAAGTGCAGTGATAGAAAATAACTTCTTCTAAAAATATGTGTAACTTATTTACCAGCAACCAGGAGAAGGGGAGAGGAATTCAAATGAAGACACACATTTACATCACACCGCTGGTTGTGACTTCTCCCGTGTGGCAAAGCTGCTCCCTGTGGATTCCAGGCCTTTCCCCCACATCCAAATCTGGAAGTGCCTGAGCAGGAGCAGGGGTGAGGAGAAAAAGGAGCCCCATGTGCCTTTCCCCCACATCCAAACACAGAAGCGCCTGAGCAGGAGCAGGAATGAGGAGAAAGGGATCCCCGTTTAACCTCCCAGGCTGCAGGGAGGGGCAAGGCTCCAGTTTTGGGGAACCCAAGGAGCTGATTTAACATCCTACAGCCTCCAAAAGTGGAAGGCAGGAAAAGACAAGCCACTGCTTATTGGGAAGACATCCCATGCATCATTCTTTGTCAGATTACAGAAGTGAAGAAGAAAAAAAGAGAAAAGAAATCAAAGACAAAATGCTGCACAAATCCGGGAGCTCAGTACTTGGAAAACTGCTTATTTCCATAGGGAAAAGCCTTCTCCACCCCATGTCCCCCCTAGAGAGAGCAGCTCCTGCCCAAACAGGCTCCTCACCCCCTTCCCCACCCAAAACTCCAGCACAGCCCCGGGGGATTCTCCTGAACGTGCGGCGTTCATGTATCTTTAATTATTGTTTCAGCCACATAAATCCATGCAGAATTAAAATTCATGATGGTTCTAGGGTACAAGTGCAAACAATTTGTTCGGTAAACTTTGCTCTAATTGGCATTCTGCAAATTTCCTGTTAATCAAGCCCCCTGGGCTCGGTTTACCAGTGTAGTTGTGCCTGGGAATGTCAGCGCTTGGAGGGTGCACGCACCAGCGCCGCTTTCAAGGGTCTTTAGACGATATTAACTCGCACACTTTGTCCTCATGTTCATTTGCAAGTCATTTTTGAACAACCTTGCGTGGCCCTGTCTTTTATCTCGCTGCTTCATTACTCCGGGCGAACGAGCATTTGTTAAAGCTGAGACAAATTCGCGCCGGGGAGCATCCGGGAGCCAGGTGTGGAACATCCCCGAGGGCACCTGGAGTTCCTCTCTCTGGGAGATGCCTTTCCAGTGGCTCTTGACTCTGAGTGGCCACGGGAGGCACAAAAAGATGTTTAGGCCAGCATGGAAACCTCAGGAGTGTGAGGCGGGGGCTGCCAAAAATGGGGATACAGAGGTGGGGACACCTTGGTCCTCTTGAGCCGAGGATGTGAAGGTCCTGAAGAGCCAAGCCATGGGCAGAGCTGCTTTGCCAGCCCATCTCCATGTGCATGGACAACAGGAGATGCCAGGCTCTGGGGGGGTCCTGCTGCAGAGCCCCACTTCCCACACACAATCCAACACGGAAAAATTGGCCAATTCCGGCGCTCTTTCCCCCAGGGAACACCCTCCCCACTCAGTCCCACCTGGGGTCACTCCCAGCAGGATTTCAGAAGCTTTCAGCCACCCCCCTCCCTTCAGTTTTGCAGCGTTATCAGGCCAGTCCTTAACTGGCATCCCAAGAGATTTGGGAATAGGAGAAGCTTTGTATCACCTGAGCGTCTCTTCCCACCGGCACGGAGAGACGGGATAATAGAAATAACAAAATAACGAGCAGCTGACAGCGATCAGGGCTCTGCTGGAGGAGCTCTCTTGGATGGGAATGTGCAATAAGGAACTGGCAGTTCCCGGAAGACACCAAAGATGGTGCACAACAACAAACTGCTTCCCGGGAAAGCTGATAAGGAGCATAATTAGATGGCATTACGGCGGCAGCAGGGCCTGGAAGCTGGAAAGAATTGTGTGGAGAGTGGGAGCAGGAACATGCCTGCGGGTGAAAAAGAGGGATAATACAGGTTCATAGAGTGGGAGCTGTTCACAAGGCTCTGGAGGCAACCAGAAGGGCCTGCAAATAAATCAGATGGAAAATGAGAACAGGAAAGTGTGGAGGCGCCTGAATGTCTGGGGAAGGAGAACGGGCCGAGCTTTCCAAGCAGGGATTTGTCGCACCTCCATTGCCTCAGTCTTTCTCCAAAGGTTAATTGTGGATGAAACTTAATGAAACAGCTTTGAAGGGGAAGGCCAGCAGAAGGGAAGGAGTTTCAAGCCACTTGGATGTGTCAAATGTATTCAAAATGAGAGGATCTGATGAATAGCACCCCAGAACATCCAACCCTTGGTGGTTATCTTCAAAATTGATGAAGGTGCAGAGGTCCCTGGAGATGAGAGAAGCACCTCTCTTTGAAGAGGATACTTAAATTTAAAAAAAAAGTTAGAAAAAACCCTGAATAATCATCTTAATCTAAATTCCCTGAAAGAGGCTGGAGGAAAGGCTTAAATGAGCAACTTGTAAAAGGATGAATAAAATCAAAGAACATGGGTTTGTCAAGAGCCAGTCATGTCAACCCAATTTAATTTCCTTCTTTGATAAGGCAACAGAAGGACTTAATGGTGGGGAACAGAAAACACACGAGCGAGAAGGTTTTTTGCATTTTCCCACTGAAAAAACACCCTCTAAACCCAATCAGAGCTTAACTGGCAGAGAAACCACTCCTGAAGAGGAGGGCTCACGGGACAAGGAGGTTCTCCAGCCTCTACTTTGGCTCTGGAGGAGGGGCTGTCAACCTCCCTCTCCATCCCGCCTTTCTCCAGCCTGGCAATCTCCAGCTTTTGCCCAGGAAAATTGAGACTAAACCTTTGCTGTGCTGAGTTTTAGCCTCTCATGTTGATTTATCCTTGATTTCCCCATGACATCAGCATCCCCATGAGTGTTTAAGTAGAACCCCCCTGATACAGCATTATCCCACATTAACCTGGGATGCTGGCATGGAGCAGGGAAGATGCTTTTGGTGGAGCTTTGGTCACTCCAAGCAGTTTGGAAAAGATGCAGATCCCTACAAACACAGCCTGGGAAAGCTGAGTGGGATCATGCTCCCCTCCTGGATGGACAGACGGAGCGAGGGATGGGGATCCTGCAAGCCCCAGCCAGGGAATTTGGGAGCTGCAGGAATGGCTGCCGCAGGATTGCAGGAGTGGGAGCTTTTGATATAGTTTCAAACAACGTGTAATTATCAGGTAGCTGAAAATTAGCCCATCTGTGCCTCGGGAAAAGACAATGGGAAGTTGTGTGTTACTAATGGCTGAAAAGCGCTGGCAACACAAGACAGGAAATTCTCAGGCACCTTTTTTCTGCAGGTAATGCAATTACACGGCATAATCCCCAAATCTCCTGACTTTTTGGTGGGGTTTGACAAAGCTTAGGAGGTCTTCATCTCCCTTTCTGTTTCCTCTCCTCACTGCAGCAGCGCAGCTCTGGAGATTGTGGGCCCGCCTGGGCAGCAGCAGATGTGGGTGACACAAAACTGCCTTTAAACACCCAGCTAAAGGCAATCTCAGGTTTTTCTAAAGCAGATTGGAAATTCCCACCTGCCTCTGCCACAGCCTCACTCTCTGAACGCACATCACAGAGCTTGTAACATTATTTTGGATAAAATTTCCTTGCTGCTCAGAGCCTGATCCAGGTCAGTGCACACACAAGCAGCAGCTTGGGTCACATTTAGGACCCCTTTTGTTTTTTCTACTTTTGGGTCCTGTTGATGCAAAAAAAAAAAAAATAAAAAAATAAATAAAATAAAATTTCCCCCAAGCTCCCTGATTCTTTAAATGCCTCGAGGATCTGGCTATGAGGTCTTTGGGGGTCAGTGAAGCAAAACTGGGGGGGCACAAACCTCATGCAAACAGTCCGGGAAGGGTAAATAGCTGGTGATTTTTTCTATTCATACTTTTGTCTGAGGAATAACGAGGAGCAAATTGCTTTTTCCTTGACTAGTTGGAATTATTCAGAGCGGTTTTTTTCTGCTGATTTTTGCTATTCTCCCTTCTGAGAGGTTTGCTCCCGAAGATGGCTCAGCTCTGAATGGAAAGCAAACGTTGCCTTCACCTTCAGTGAACTTTGAAGCGATTGATTTTCACCGGGCATGAAAGAAAAGCTGGGAAGTGACAGCTCGTGGACTTTGGGGAGGGTGAACGTTGCCATTTCACGCCTGTTGGTGCGGGAGGACTCGGGGCATCCCAGCACACATTTGACAGACGCTCTTTGGGCTCCTGCAGCCCCAGCCTCTCCCGCACGGTGGGTCCCGGCCCCGCAGATGCTTTAAGCAGCCCAAAACAGGGAGGACTCGGAGGAAAACGATTCTCGCTGGCTTTTGTCTGGTAATCTGAGGTCAGGAAAACAAAGTGCTTCCTCTCAGCTCTCCCCAGCGCCGTGGTGGGAAATGCAGCCAAGCTCCAGCACGGAGAACAAAGCCAGAGCTGGCACAAACACAGCAGCTCCTTAAATGAGTTTGCCATTAGCCGGAAGGGCTGCAAATTGAAGCGAAGATAAGCCCCTTAGCATTTCCCTTCTTTAATCCCAGCCTCATAAAAGCAGAGATGTGTTCCTATTCAGTGGGCTTTATACAGAGGCAGGTATTTCATTTACCCAAAAAACCCCTGGATCGGATAAATTATTAATGTTATTTATAAAGGCAATTCTGCCATTCAGCAACTTCTTTTGGATCCCTCCGCTTAATCTCGCTGCTTAGCATAAGATACACTCCAGTTAAAAGGCAAAATCACATTCCCTTACAAGGCCTGCAAAATAAGGGAGCGCTGAGGTGCCTGGAAAAGGGTTGTAGTTTAAATTCTGCTAGAAAGATTAATACATTTATCAGTGGCAAACATAAGCCCTGATTTCCACTTGCTCGTACCCTCCCTGCGTGAGGATGGGGCCTCGCTCACACGCAGCAAGAGCTCTTTAAGCTACTCAGCAGCACACTGGTGCTGCCAGAGCCCCTGGGAGGCTGCCTGGGGGCTGGGTGGAACCCTAGGGGGAGAATTTCGGGATCACTGAGGTTGGAAAAGCCCTCTCAGACCATGGATCCAAGCTGTGCCCGATCCCCACCCGGTCCCCAGCCCAGAGCACTGAGTGCCACCTCCAGGCCTGCCTTGGACACCTCCAGGGATGGGCACTCCAAACCTCCCTGGGCAGCCCCTGCCAAGGCCTGACCACCCTTTCCATGGAGAAATTCCTGCTGATGTCCAACCTGAGCCTCCTCTGGCACAGCCTGAAGCCGTTCCCTCTCCTCCTGTCCCTGTTCCCTGGGAGTAGAGCCTGACCCTCCCCAGCTGCCCCCTCCTGTCAGGAGCTGTGCAGATCCAGAAGGTCCCCCCTGAGCCTCCTTTTCTCCAGGCTGAGCCCTTTCCCAGCTCCCTCAGCCACTCCTGGTGCTCCAGCCCCTTCCCAGCTCCATTCCCTTCCCTGGACATGCTCCAGCCCCTCCAGGTCTTTCCTGAGGTGCCCAGACGTGGACTCAGCCCTTGAGAGGCCTCAGTAGGCCAACAATCATCTCCCTGGTCCTGCTTGCAGCCCCTCTGCCCCAGCCTGGAGGACTCCTGGGGTTGTGTGACCCAAGTGCAGGACCCAGCACAGCCACGCTGTCCCCTCCTCTGCCATGTCCTGCAGCGTGTCCCCCTCTGGGACACCCAGAGCCACGACTGCAGCTCTGCAGGCTCAGCTCCACAGCCATGCCATGGAGCAGGGTGTGCCAAGGGCAGAGAGGCACCAGAAGAAACATCCAAGTGTCTCATGGAGGTATGGGGACGTGCAGGAGGGGCAGTGAAGTTGGGATGCTCAGAGTCCCAAAACAGGGCCTCAGACACTCCAGGAGAGCTGCCACCATGCGATCCCCATGGCATTGAGGATCTCAACCCCAACAAAATCTGCATTTCACAGAACCATGAGGAACAATGGAATGAATACGGGAAACTGGGAGTCCTGGCCAACATCACCATTCCGGCTCCAACAGTGGCACATGATGGACCAGGTCCCACAGCCTCCTCCCACCAGCAGGGCAGCAGTGGCTGTTTTGGGGTTGAACTCCACACTTGGGAAAAGGAGAGCCAGCAGCTCCCATGGGAGATGTGCTCCAGCCTCTGGGAGGGGAACAACAGCTGATTGCTCCCACATCAGGACTGCTCTTGGAATTACCTCTATCCCAGCCCATGATCCCATGGACATCCTGGTAGTTACCACAAGCCACCCCAAAAAGGCGAGGGCAGCGCACATGGGAATTGCAGGGAGCTTTGGACAAATCCCTCATGGAATGTTTCCTTCTCTGCCTGTTCCCTGGAAGCCGTTTCCTACCATTTCCCTCTCCCAAGGCTGCACAACAAACAGAGCAGACAGCACTGGCTGAGGTTTTGTCACAGCACAATTTGAATCTAGGCAGAGGATTTTTGTTTGCTAAATTCACCCAGCCTTTTCACAGTGGGGTTATGACAGCAGTGTGTGTTTTCCATGTGTTTTCCATGGATGGCTCCAGCCTTGGGGATGTTGAGGATGTGTTTTTCCTCCTGGGCTGGGTGTGGGGACAAGCAGGGGCTCACGGGTGGCACATTTGATCACTGCCAGGCAGGGAGGGCTCCTGCAGCTGCACTTGGAGCTGGAGATGTCTCAGCTCTGGGCACCACAGAGAAGCTCACTTTTATGTCAAAAAGCCTCCTAATAAGATTTTAAGTTTGTTCAGGGAGCTGGAATGAAATATTTAACCACGGCATCACAGCAGCATTTTATTCTCATAAAAATGCTGAGATGCCATTTGCAAATCAGAAATGTTTTCAAATTTTGCTTTGAAATCGCAGCGTCTTTATGCAACTGTTTTGCGTTGGGTTTTTTCCCTTTTCTTTCCAGGAAGAAACAAATCACGGGGAAAAATAGCTGAGATCTTGGGCCTTTCTTCCCAAATCAGGTGTCTGCTCTTCAGTCTGCTCTGGTGAGGCTCTTTGGAGCCATCGTTCCCCCTTGGAGCAGGGAGAAGCAGCCTGGAGAGCAGCCCTGTTGTTGCATCCAGCATTCAAATTCCATTATCTTTGTTTCCTGCACTGACAACGAGACATTTAGGTTGGAGAACTCCACTGGGCATTAGTGCTGCTCTGAAGGGTTTGCATGATTTGAGATAAATGTCATAAAAGAAATAGCAAGTTCTGCTAGAAAAGCACAACTGTCCTACTTTTTTATTATTATTGGGGCAGTTTCCCCTTTTTTTTTAGGTACAGTTTATTCGCTTGCAGTTCTTCATTTCCGTATCTATAAATTAGATCTTGTTAAACACAAGAAGCCAGCTTGGTTCAATCCCTCCTAAAGACTTGGATACTTTCTCATCCCACTCCTTTCTGTCCCCTGCTCCAGGCAGGTAGCCCAGAGCCATCCAAATCTTTGGGTCTGGTGGTGTTTGGTCTGTAAGCGACTGAATTGTGAGACATGAATTAAACTATTTGCAGAAGGAAAATCAGCTTTTTAGGCAGTTCTGGCCAAAGTCAGTATTTGAGGTTCAAATTGTTCTTAAGAAAGGGTTATTCCATAATAGTGACCAAAATATACTTGAGTTTAGCATCTTAGGATCAAAAAGCCCCAAATCCCTTAAGATGTTGCCTGACTTTAAAAAAAAAAAAAAAAAAAGACCTTGTGATTTGTACACAGTTTATTCATGGGGGTTTTAAATACAAAATTCAAAGAACTGCAAGGAGAAAATGTTGGCAAGCAGCATAAAAAACCGCTTAAAAATAACATATGAAAGTGTCAGAAGGAATGTGTATCATTTATCCAAAACGCTGAGGATCCAAAATAGCTGGGAGAGGAGGGGAGCAGGAATCAGAAAAATCCTTCCCAAGCGAAGGCAAGTCTGAACACAGAGAGGAGCCAGGGCTTGTCCTGGCCAGTGAATGCACAATGAGGATGGCAGGATGGTACAGGATTTTAAGGCACAAAAGGCAGTTCCTCAGCAGCCAGCACGGGAAGGACAGAGCTGTGAATTTTCTGGTTCTGGGAGAGACACTGTTGTGGTCCTGGAGGGTTCTCCTTGGATCGAGCTGTTCCATACAGAACCAACTTTTAGGAAGGCAGCAAATGTCCAGCCTGCAAACGCTGCTCTTCTAAATCCTGCCTGAGATTTGGTCCAAGCAAGGCATCGAGAAGTCTCTCAGGAGCTGGGATTGCACTGGGAAATCGGGGAATCAGGAAATCACCTCTTTTCAGCAGTGCCATAACCAGGAGCTCACACTGGCTCCAGCTGATCCTCATTTTCCTCTTTTCGCCAGGGTCCTGATGGTTCAGAGTCTGTTTTGCTGCTGCCGAGGCTCCCACAGCCTCTTCCAGCACCCAAAGCTGCCCCAACCTTTCCTGTTGCTCCTCCCAGAGCCACCTGCACACACAAATCTGGGAATGCAAGGGAATTCAGCCTAGAGAAGAGAAGGTCCTATAGGGAACTTCCTATAGTTCCTATATTTCAGTTCCTATGGGGAGCTTCCAAAAAATATGGAGAGGGCCTGGAGTGACGGGACAAGGGGGAATGGCTTCCCAGTGCCAGAGGACAGGGTTAAATGGGATATTGGGGTGGAATTGTTCCCTGTGAGGGTGGGGAGGCCCTGGATAGGATTTCCCAGAGAAGCTGTGGCTGCCCCTGGATCCCTGGAAGTGTCCAAGGCCGGGTTGCACAGGGCTTGGAGCCACCTGGGATAGTGGAAGGTGTCCCTAGCCATGGAAAGGAATAAACTTTAAGGTCCCTTCCAACCCAAAGCATCCTGTGATTCCAAGAAATCTGACTGTGATTCCTTCCACCCTAAAAGCAGATCCTGGTCAATGATGTTCCCACAATCCGTAGGGATCAGTGCAACCAATGCCTGGATCAGCCACTGCAATCCAGGGCAGCCAATGCCTGGAAAGCTGCACACAACTGGTGCCTTCCCCACTCACCTGCTCCCTGCTGCTCCAAACAGGGAGGCAGAGCCCCTGGGAGCAGCGTGCAGGTGAGCAGAGGGAATGGCAGTGCTGAGGCTGCAGCGCTCCAGCTCCTGCCTGGCTCCTGGGAAGCTGCCAGGGAGAGGGAAGTACAGGCAGAAAATGAATAGCAGAAGAGATTGCAGGTAATTATGTTTCTTAAGCTGTTAACAGGATTGGCCATTTGATAAATGAGAGGATTTGGGAATGTTTTGTCACTGACAAGGCATTGTAAGATCCGGGTGGAAACGGGAACGTTTCTCTTCCGCAGCGCGAACAAGCAGGAAATTCTCCCGGGATGCTCACGCACCGTGAAATCCATCTGAAACCTGGATGCCAGCACATGGAGGAGAAAGGACAGATCTAGGACTCAGGCTGAAAAAACCCCACCAGGTCTCTCACATATGCAATTAATTTGGGTTTGGTGCTCCTCCTGTGTCCCCAGAGGCTTCTGCTCTTCTATGGGGAACCCCCACGTGCTTCCATATGGATTTTGGTGCCACCAGGGCCCCTCAGATCCCTCCATCTGCTTTTCAGTGCTCTGAATCCCTCTGGTTCCCTCTGCTCTTGGTTTGCTTTTGAGTTCCCTAGATGGAGAGGGAAGAGGAGAGCAGGAAGGAGAGGCAAGAGGGACACCAGCCCTGCTCTGTTTGTCCTGCTCCACCAGTGCCCCTCAGGAGGGTTTGGATACCCCTGGAGCCCCTCTGTTTCTTTTCCAGTGCCCTCAGAGGCCTTGATGTGATTTTCAGGGTTTCCCAGTGCTCTCAGTCTGATTTTCCCTGGAAATCTGTGCTTGGTGTCCCCAGGAGCTCTCCATGTGTTCTGTGGGTCCCTGGGACTCTCAGTCCCATCCCACAGCAGTGAGGCAAGGGCAGGACCCAAAACAGGCACGGTTTGTGGGCAAGAGCAAAGGAAGAAGGGAAGGATCTCTCAAATCGTCCCGACAGCTTTTCATTTCTTTTCTTTTTGTGTCTTTTAGCAGCCAAACTGATGCAGGAGCTGTGGGACAGGCTGAGGATGAGGAGCAGGGCAAGGCCTGCTCCAGAGATCTGTCACAAGTAAACAATGCATTGAATAAACCAAAAATCACCTTGTCTCAGCTGTAGCTTGCTCCACTTTTTATTTCCAAGAGGAAAACTATCCCAGCATGATGCCAGCAGGGCTGATTCCTGCTCAGGCCTCCCTGTGGTGTGACTCTCCAGCAAAGAACCAGTTCCAGGGCATTTTCCTCCTGGGGCAGCTCCTTCAGGGGTAAATGAAGGCAAAATGCAGTTCCTGCTCCTTCAAACAAGGTCTCTGGAAAACAAGGTCACTCACCCTGTGCAGCTCCAGCTGAAGTCTAAAATGCTGGCCCCAAGCAGCTCGGAGGGCGGGCAGGAGGTGAAGCTGCAGTTTATTCTTAGCAATAAACATCCAGGAAAAGAGAAAGAACAGGGAAGAAGCTCAAGGCACTTTTCCTCTACAAACAATAGGATTGAAAATCCTGTTTTCACCCGAGCAGGGGCAGATGTGAGCACTGGATTTGTGCCCCTCTGCTCCAGCAACCCCCAGCCAAGCCCAGGCTTCCCTTCCTCAGCAGGAGACAGAGCTCCAGCCCCAGCTGGGCAAGGCAAAATCTCTGCCAAAGCTCAGCCCCAAAGCTGCCCAGGGCAACCACAGGGGCACAGCTGCCCCCTTGAGCAGGCTGTGGTTCAAGCACAGGGAGATTTGTTCCTTCCAGCACCATCAGGAAAGGAAGATGGGTTTCCAAGCCAATCCTGGGGATGGGTGGGAAGGCCTTCCCAAAGGCCTGACCCACAGGGCAGCCTTGGCCATCCATAAACCCCTGCCAGCCACGGAAACCGGAATGGGCAGGGAAAGCTGTTGTCTCCAACAAGGAGCGACTGACAGGGGAGGCTGAGCCAGCTGCTCCCTGTAGGCCCAGGCAGCCCCACCAGACATTCCCACAGGAAACCCCAGTGCCATGCAGGTGATCCCAGCCTAGAAGCCAGCTCCAAACAGCTCCAAACAGCCCCAAAGAGCCTCAGCTCAGCCCCCTGCAGCCCTGACACCCCTGCAAGGGAGGCACCTCCATCAAACAGAGTGGGAAACAACTTTTTGATTGACCCCTATCAGCCTTTTCCATGGAAAAAGCATGGAACAACTCCCACAGCTGCAGTGCAGGACTCTGCTTTCACTGCAGCCCTGAAATAGCCCCCACCACCACCACCAGCTCAGTCCTGTGGGGGCCTTGGAGAAGCCCCTGGGATTTGGGATCACCATGCCTCTGGCAGCAGGGGATCCCCTCTGGGTGCCCCTGCGCAAGCACAACTGACCCACCAGGAACGGGGTACAGAGACCCCAAAGCCTCCTTGGGGTTTAGCTTTGGTCACTCATGATGCCCAAATCCTCCCTTGCTCCCAGGCTGATCCACCCTCCTCTCTTCCACACATTCCTGCAATCCAAACATGCTCACAGACCCTACGAGAGGATCAAGCACCCCACACATGGGAATTCAACTCCCCATCTCCCGAAACCAGCTGGGAGCAGTGATACACCAGGAATCTCTTCACAGCCCCGCCAAGCTCTGGCACAATCCCCACACTCTGCACCAGCACCTTCTAAATGTGTTGGAGAGTCCAGGCACTCCCACAGCTCCAGAGAAAACGCCGGAGAAAAAGGTGAGGGGTCAAAAATCCTCAGCCGGGGAGGCAGAGCCTCACACCACAGCACTGGAAAAGGAGAGCTGTGCCAAGGCTGAGGGATGTCTACGCCTGGGAATGGAGAAGCTGCTCCAGATCCTTAAAATCATGGCAGTTTCTAGACAGAAAGATGAGGATCAGCACGGCCACCTGATGCTCCAGCGAAGCAGTGGGAAGTCAGGGAAGGGCATGGATTGAGGTGAGGAAGGAGCCAGCAAGGCCTTGAAGGTGAGATCGTGCAGTTATCGCTGAATTTTTCACAGAGGAGGGGAAGGGAATGAAACAAAACTTCCTTCTAACACATCTAAAGAGAAAAACAAGGGCTTGAAAGGGCCCAGGACAGACCTAAAGACATCTGTGCTCTTTCCCTTCAGAAGTTTGCTTTCCAAAAAGAAGGAAAACACCCCTCACTTGTACCTCTTCCCCAGCAACAGAGGATGTGGCTGTTGCCTGCAGCCCTCAGCTGATGCCGTTGGCTTCCCCTGAACCACAGCTCTGCTGGCTCCATCCTGCGGCAAAAATCACGGGTTCCCTTTTGACTTTTTTTAGTAAAATGGAGGTACCATTAAAAAAGAACTTGAATTACCCCCGCTTTTCCCCCCTCCACATCTCCCAGCACCGCAGCCGGTCTGGTTTGGTGCTGGCAGGCTCCAGACTCTTTTAATTCTCCTTGTGGTTCTGTTCAAAGATGTGAGTTCTCTTCCCTGGGAAATGGTTACTCCTTGCTTGGTGCTGTGTCTTTCCATGGAAAAGTCTGGAAGTAACCTTACTCCAAGCTATTTATAATTTTTTTAAGCTGCTGCCCAGGTTTAGCTCCACACAGTTATCAGGGCACTAAGATTAGGAAAGGACTGTGTCTCTGAATGTTCAAAAACAGAAAAGGGAGGGATTTAAAGTTTTGGTTTTTTTTTTTTATTTCAAGTGACTTTTGGTGCCCCCTGAAAGCTTCCATGTGGCTTCCAGTACGAACCAGAGCCCTCCGTGTCCCCCCACCTCAAGGCTTCTGTCTGATTATGGGTTTCAAAACTTGCATATGAATATTTTTATGCCCGTGAAAATTATAGGATCAGGGAATCCTAGAATGGTTTGGGTTGGAAGGGGCCTTAAAGACCATCTCTTTCCAATCCCCTAATTAAGTGGCTTTCTTAGGAAACAGGCACCAAGTGGAAGCTTTAATGAAGATCAGAAAGCAGCGCTGGATGATGGGCAAAATAAGATAGGGGAGAATTACAATTTCATGGAATCATGGAATGGTTTGGGCTGGAAGGGACCTTAAATCCCACCCAGTTCCACCCCCTGCCATGGCAGGGACACCTCCCACCATCCCAGGCTGCTCCAAGCCCTGTCCAGCCTGGCCTTTGACGCGGCCAGGGATCCAGGGGCAGCCACAGCTTCTCTGGGCACCTTGTGCCAGGGCCTCCCCACCCTCCCAGGGAACAGTTCCTTCCCAATCTCCCATCTATCCCTGCCCTCTGGCAGTGGGAAGCCATTCCCTGTGTCCTGTCCCTCCATCCCTTGTCCCCAGTCCCTCTCCAGCTCTCCAGAAGCCCCTTTAGGCCCTGGCAGGGGCTCTGAGCTCTCCCAGGATCCTTCTCTTCTCCAGGGGAACACCCCCAGCTCTCCCAGCCTGGCTCCATAGGAGAAGAGCTCTCCAAACACCAGCCCCACTCTCCAGCCAAGGCTGGAAAGGACAGGACGGTCCTTGGGCACCACAGCACTTGACAGAATAACTGAGAATTCCTAGTTAATCTACTGGAAAGAATTTTGGAGCAAGGGGAAGGAAGCCACATGAATATGCAGCAAATACAGTGGGAAGCTGCTGGCTGCTGCAATGGCTCATTAAAGCTGCACAGCCCCAGCCCAGCAGCGCTGCAGCTCCCACTGAACGTGGCAGGATGTGGCACCCCAGATGGGTTTGCCTGGAGAGGCTGTTTCACAGGATGGGCCTCATGTTTCCATGGAATTTCCATATTCCCCAGCAGCCACTCACTGGAGCACTCCACAGCCACCTCGTGTGAACCAGCAGAATGCTGGGGACTCACAATTAAAAGTGGATTACGGAAAAATAATCATGAAGTTCAAATTTGAAAAGAAGGGTGCCTGAAATGTTCTCGCTGGAATCAGGTTAGTGCATCTCTAACTTTCCACAGGATTTTTTCTTGGTGAGTGTCACTCACAAAATAATTTTATGTACCTGAATAAAATTAATCAAAATCAGTGGAAGAAAAGCAGCGCAAGATTAAATATCCAGAAAATAAACCCTGAGACCTCTTGGCACGAAGGAGGGGAGGGAAGGACTGGGACTCACACTCCATCTGCTAATAATGAAAATGAAGAGACACAGCGGTTCGAGAACAAGGAGACGTTCACTGAGGAAAAGCCCTGCAGACTGGAAGTGCTGCACGTGGAGTTGTAAGAAAAGAAAGTCACGGGGCTTTCAGGTACAAAGAACACAAAAATCATCCTGCTCAGGCAAAGCAAAGGGCCAGGGACTCTCCCTGCTCACATCTTGTGGCCTGGAGTGACTGCTATGGGAAAACCTTCCAGCAGAGGATAAATAAATACACTTTTCCTTGCTAATTGTCTGGATTATCAGTTCCTGGCCTGTGGCCACCAGAATTTACCGTCCAAAGCAAACACAAGTGAAGCAAAGGAGAGGACACAGGGCTCTGTTAGGCCGTGGAGGAGCAGCTGCACACATGGATCTCTCCAGGCAGGAATTCTGCCCATGCACTCCAAGGGACAGCACAGGGAATCAGGCCAGGCCAGGTGGGATGGGGCTTGGAGCTACCTGGGCTAGTGGAAGGGGATGGGAACCAGATGATCTTTAAGGTCCCTCCAATCCAAAGCTCTCTGTGGTTCTGTGATTCAGAACCTCCGTGGTGTGAGGAGGCTGCTGGGAACAGGAGAGAGCAGCTCTGAGAAAGGAATGAGATTGGATAAGGGATCTCTGACACCTGGGCATGGAGCACAAGGCACAGGAGGGCCTGGGGAGCATGGAAGGGTTTGGAAAGGAATTGGCTCCCCGAACTTCAGGGATGATCTCCTGTACCACTGCCTTACCTCCAGCCCTGCTGGGGATGGATCCCGATGCCTCTCCAGGGGCAGGAGCACAGGCAGCCCTGAGCTCTTCCCCACACTCTGCTGAGGAAGAAAACAGCATTCCTGAGTCCTCATCCCTTTCTATGGCCTGGGATCTACAAATAGTGGGGTTTCTGAGATCAACAGGATGTTGTCACCCTTGATAAAGATCTGAATTTGTCTGAAGCTGGAGGCACAGGGTGGTGCTGGGCCCCATCCCACACTCAATAGGCAGGGACACCTTCCACCATCCCAGGCTGCTCCAAGCCCTGTCCAGCCTGGCCTTGGACACTCCCAGGGATCCAGGGACAGCCACAGCTTCTCTGTGCCAGGGCCTCCCCACCCTCACAGGAATAAATTTCTTCCATATATCCAACCTAAATTTCCCCTTTTGGGTTGAACCCTTGTCCTATCACTGCAGTTCCATATGGATAACGCATAATAACACATAGTACCAAAAGATAGATATGTATCAAAAACATTGGGAAAATGGTATCTTTTCCCTAATCCTCTTGCCATTTCACCTGACACTTTAAAAAATATCACAGAGTCAAACACTCACCGTGAAACCTTAAAAAAATTGACTGGCGTGGTCAAAGTTTGGTGGTGACATCAGCAAAGGAAAACAAAGCCCCAAATGTCAAACCTTGCTACACCATCGAGCTGGTTGTAAATCAATCGCCAGGAAAAACTCCTGACCTACATGAACAGAAGCAGGAAACAAAGAAACCTCAGAATAAAATCCATGGCTGACAGAGCTTAGCACAAGAAAGTTATGTTTGCAGAAGAAATCCTAGCAACAGTACAGGGTCACTGCTCGGTGCAGACAGGAGAATTGGGAAGGATTATGCAGAAAATGCAGAAGGGTTCAAATAGACTTTGAGTCGGTATTTGGAAAGAAGGATGATTTGCTTTCATTGCTTGAAGATGATGAAATACTTTCCAGTCTATTAGGAACTGAGAGGGATGTTAGAATCTCTCAGCAATGAGCAGTTTTAAATCAGCAGGCTCAGGAACTCCGGCACCGCTGGCATGGGAGCTCCGGGCTCCGCTGCTGTTGGATGTTAATGGCAGCAGATCTGTAAATGCACAACTTATCCAAATCTATTAAACCAGAAGGGAAGCCACAGGGATCAATGAACCATCAGAGGAAAGAGCAGCTCTGGGTCACAGCAAGGGAGGGCTTTCTTCAGCCTGTCTGTCATTAGCACAGGCAAGTGTAATGTGGAGCCACCCAGAATCTGAGAATCGCAGAGTGGGAAAGGCTGGGAGGGACCCCAGGGGATCACCTGATCCCCCTGCTCCAGCAGGATCATCCCAGAGCACACAGTGCAGGACTGAGTCCAGATGGTTCTGGAATATCTCCAGTGAGGGTCCAGTTCTCCTGACAAACTGGAGCCTCCATCTTTGCCAGGCTGATGGCTCTGAGGGACAGCGATGTCACTCGGCACTCTCTCAGACCAAGGTTTTCTTCTCCATAAGAAAACTTGGACTTCTGGGGTGGCTCTGCTGGAGGTAAGAGAGTCAAACAAAAAGGGGTGCGGGCTCAAGCCTTGCTCTGTTCTTGCCCGCATGAAGGAGCAGGGAGTTTCTAACCAGGGTTTCTGTGAAGCTGCTCCTTAGCTGTGCACTGGTCCCAGTGACTGTGCAGAGCTGGTTTGTGGCCATGAAAGGTCCCAAAATGGGCACACAGAAACCCAGGAGTGCTGTGCTGTGGCTCTCAGAGCCAGGAGCCCTCCCTCTCCCAGATCCACACCTCTGCTGGCTCCAAGTGCCAGCTACAGATCTACTCTAAACAAGTTTAACTCCCTGTTTTTTCCAGCAAGAAGTGAAGTGAATTAAATTACTGTGCACTTTACACCCCTGTGGAAGCTCATCCAAAGATCTGAGAGGGCTGGGAAGCTTTTAGAGATACCAGAAGACTTTTCTGCTTCAGGGTAGCAACAAAGACCATCCCACAAACCCAGCTGTGCACAAAACTTTCTCTTTGCAACTCCCTGACGTTTCCACCCCCTCCCCCCCAAAAAGTGTTGCCCTAAACAAGGCTGTGATAGTGGAAGTTGTAAAACACTGTTGGATCTCCCATTAACATAATGAGGCTTTGCCGAAAACAGAGGAGCAGAAAAAAAAAGATTAATCAAAATCCTACGTGAATTTATTTATGGATCACAAAAAATGTTTCCAGAATATCCAAGACATGGTTGAGGGATAAAGTTAGATGAAGTTCGGATTTATCTCGATTACCTAACCTGGCATTAAAATCCCTTCCACTGATCAGCAAACAGAGGGATAAAAAGATTTTAGAGACATTATGTAGGTCTGGAATAATTCCCAGTACGAGTTCCTATAAGAAGAGGAATTGTGGGAGGAATACAAATATTAATCAGAAGAAAAGGTTCTAAATTGGGAAACTGCTCTGGCAATGAGACAAAAGTCTAAGTCATTAGTGTAACAACCTCTAATCCCTATCAGAGCAGCCAGTCTCATGACAGAGATGGACGTGAAATGGCTTTCTCCATAAATATTTCAGGTTTGATTAATTCCAACTTTCTGTGTCTGGACGTAACAAATATGTTGTGAAACATATCATGAAAAACCAGAGACATTTGGCTGAACAATCCAAAACCGTGTAGAAACCTCATTTTCTAGGAAATGGAGAAACACATTTTAAAGCTGTTTTCCTTTTAACTCCATGCAGAAAATTCCCCAGTGTCCAACTCTTTAAAATAACTTCTCCCCAAAAGCAGCAGCCTATCTAATTAAGTCCAGAACCATGCTACCAGTTTGACCCCGATTTCAATTGGCAACTCCCTGACAGGCACCAAAATACCTTATTAAATTTTTTCCAGGGATAGCAGTTCTGATTTATAGGGGGGAAATAAAAGAAAAGAAAAAAAAAGAAAAAAAAGAAAGAAAAGGAAAAAAAAAGAAGTAGTAAATATTTTCTAGGTCAGAAAAGGCGAGAAATGCCAGGAACAGTCCTGCAGCCCCAGGATTCACAGGGAGCATCAGGCAGTAAGCTCAGAGTCCTGCTTTGGTGACAAGTCCTCATGTAAAGCAGATCAT
The DNA here is from genome assembly GCA_013397935.1 of Dasyornis broadbenti. Classification (NCBI taxonomy): domain Eukaryota; kingdom Metazoa; phylum Chordata; class Aves; order Passeriformes; family Dasyornithidae; genus Dasyornis; species Dasyornis broadbenti. Next base: position 153,635 of record VZRN01000229.1, read on the forward strand.
CCCTACCCAGAGACTGAAGCACATCCATATGCATAGCAAAGCTCCGAGATTACTCCCAGCACTCCCTTTTTTCCCTGTAATTACAAATCTTTTCCTTTCAGAGACTGTATAAGAAATATTCTTCAGTGTGAGAAGCTCCACAACACCCCCACGCTTGTGACAGTTCAGCTGTGTGGGGGCTACACCAGACCAGGGTGGATCCCACCTAAGAATAGCCTTGTTTGGGGAAAAGGACTTTTTGGGCAGCTCCATCTGTCCCAGGCTCCTGGGCAGCCTCATCGTGGTCAAAGGGGCTGGGGACAGAAGTGAAAACTGCTGAAGTCTCATCCTGCAGTGGAAGAAATGGACCTGTGATGGTGGTCTTTGGCTGAGGTGCTTAATAAAGCAGGAATTTCCTGTGGGAGAGGGAAGCTGCAGTGTTTTCCTACCAGGCTGGTGGACTTGAGGTGTTCTGGGAGAGACTGGTACCTCCCCCATCAGCACCAGTAAGTCCCAGCACGATGTACAGGAATTTTAACTTTGAGCTAATGGATAGAATCCCAGAATCCCAGAATATCCTGAGTCAGAAAGGACCCACAAGGATCATCAAGGTGCAGCTCCTGGCCCTGCACAGGACAACCCCAAGAATCCCACCATGAATAGTTCCTGACTTAAAAAAAAAGATCCTCAAAGTACTAAAGGATTTTAGAAAAGCACAGGGACAGCTCCAAGCTCCTGGGACAGGGACAGCACCCAGGGAATGGCTGGAGCTGGGCCAGGGCAGGGTCAGGCTGGAGATCAGGGAAAGGTTCTTCCCCCAGAAGGTGCTGGGCACTGCCCAGGCTCCCCAGGGAATGGGCACGGCCCCGAGGCTGCCAGAGCTCCAGCAGCGTTTGGACAGCGCTCCCAGGGACGCACAGAGTGGGATTGTTGGGCAGGGACAGGGGTTGGACTGGGTGATCCTGGTGGGTCCCTCCCAGCTCAGGATATTCCCTGATCCTGTGATTTTAGCATGTTGCAGCTCGACCTACTTTACAATAAAGTTGCCATCAAATTTCCCCTCATTTAAAGGTTTCCACTTCTGATGTTCTAATGGGCTTCTTATGTAATGCTGAAGCGCAGTTTAAAGGCAGCTGCATTAGATCCCAATTTTGCTTTTAAGTAGTGCTCCCAATCTAATTAAATCATCATTCCCCAAGTTTGCACCCTGCAGATGAGGAATCCTGCTTCCCAGTGCACTCCATGTCCTTCCCAGTTCCGTGAGCCAAACCCATGGCTGCCCAAGCACACAGCAAATACCTGCAACCATTCCAGAGCAGGTGGAAACACCCTGGGGACAGCTGGCACAGAAACGCCAAGCAGGAACAAGTGTTTCTCTAAAGCATGAAATGAAGGATGAAAATACAGCAGAACAACATGGAAAACGAAAGCAGAATGGAAAGATGAAAGTTTGGGATCACTAAACACAGTTTTAGACTAAAATCAACTGAGCTACAGTGGCAGCCACATCCATAATTCAGTTCTCCCCCATGTGGAGGAGCTGGAGATGTTCTCCAGCCTTACTCTCCACAGCCCTGCACCTCTTGTTAGCTGCTCCTCTGAGCCAGTCCATCAAAAATCTCCATGTTTGGATCATTCCGGATTGTATATAGGTTCCCTTCAGCAGCAGGAACTTTGGAACAGGCTCCCAGGGCAGTGGTGGAGTCACCATCCCTGCAAGGGTTCAAAGAATGAGCAGATGTGGTATTTTGTGATGTGGGCATGGTGGGGCTCAATCAAAGGTTGGACTTGATGTCCTTGGAGGTCTTTTCTGGCCCTAATGATTCCCTGATTCTCTGATAATGAAGCACCACTCACCAGAGAAATCCAGGGAGTTTGGGGAGAAGGAAATAAACCGGGCTGAGCGTGGGTTTGAGCAATTTCTGTCTTCAAAAAGCACTGGAGCATTGGTCTGGCAAAGCCCAGATTTAGCGGGTGAATTCCAGCTCCCACATTTCCAGCTGCAGGCAGGAGTGTGTCCAGCCAGGAGCCCTGGGAACAGCTGCACTGCTCATGGATTGTCCTGCTCCAGTCAGCCCCGAGGTGCTGAAGATCCCGCAGACACTCCTGATTCCATGTTCTGGGCATTCCCTGTGCAATGAACGTTGCTGTATGGTTATCATCGGTCTTCCCTCCTTTTCGAAAATGTCTGCACAGGATTTCTCTCTCTCCCTTTTCCTCTCCTTCCCCCAAAGTCTGTGTTGGAGCATCCCACACTTGCTGCTCCCAAGGTCCCAGCTGGTGTCCCAAGGTTCTCCCATCCTGGTGTCCCCCAAGAAGAGCTGCTGCAGGGATGCTCCCCAGTTCCTCACTCACAGAGTCTGTTCTGGCCTAGAAATTGCCTTTATTGTGCTCCTCACCTGCTCCGAGTCCTTCCCCCGGTCCCTCTGCCTGGCTTTTGACAGCTGAAGGAGCCTCCCTAATTCCATTTGGCAGGACAGTGACTCCCAATCAGCCTCCCAGGAATTCTAAATTCATTTCTACTTTTGACCTACACACCAGCCTGAGGCAGTACAATTTAATAATCACTTATATGAGAACGTCTGACTTTCTGATTTAGACCTGATGCCTCATAATTTCATGGGATATCCTGAACTTTTCCTATTCTTATCTTAACTTTTCCCACTTCCTCTGATCTTTTCGTTGATAGGAGATCTCTAGGTCTCTGTCCCATGCCTGCCTATTTCCTGTCCCATTCTCAAAACTGTTCTGTCCTCATGTACTTTCTGTGGGTGGAATTCAGATTCAAAAGCTTTGATTTCCTGTTGGAGTTTCTCTGCCTCATAGATTGACACCTCCAGGTAGAAACCTAAATTTAGGAGTCTAAATCTCAGAGCTAAAGAACTCCCACCCATCCTTTTTTAGCTCTGTTTTATTCTTTATGGAGACAGGATGAACAGAACTGCAGATATTAATCAATAGGTGGGTTTGCCAAACATTTATACAGTGACATGATCACATAATCGTGTTTTCCTTTTTTTCCTTTCCTGAAATTTTTTTTCTTATTCAGTTGGAATATTTTAGTGCTGGGGCCACTGCTCCAATGTTTTCACAGAGTTATCCTACAGCAGCTCGGTTTCTGAGTGATGATAACGCTCTGTTCAAGCTCTAATTAAGTATAATATATAATTGAATATGGATATTCCCAGACAAACTATTTTGCATTTCTTAGCTCTGACTTTCACGTGCTGCTCCTGACAGCCACAAGGACCATCTGCTTCCCTTCCCAGGGTCACACTGGACTATCCCAGCTGATTTTGTGTCATCCCCAAACCTCGTCACTGCCACCTTCACCCCTCTTCCCAAATCACTGATGAGTTCCTAACCATGGCTAAGATGCAGGGTTCCTTTCTCTGGGAAAACTGATTTTTTTCTCCCACTTTTTGTCCCATTTTGTCTCCATCTTATTTACTTACAGAGGACATCTTATTACCTCAGCTTAACCACTTGAAGAGTCTTTAGAGAAAGACCTATTGACATTTGTTTGGGAGTCCATGTGCACTTTATCAGCTGGATCAGCCTCACCTGCGAGCTTGTTGACATCTCCAAAGAGCTCCAAGAGATTTATGAGGCACGGCCTCCTTCTGCAAGAACTGTAATGACTTCTTCCGAATAAATCACATTTATGAAATTGCCTCCTGCTTCTCTTCTTTATTATTGTAGTTTTTACCCACTTATGCAGGTTGGAAGGGAGATTTACTGATCCCTGCTTTTCCCCATTTGTCCTGGAGACCTTTTTCTCAAGGCTGCAGACACATTTGCCGCTGTCCATCCTTCTTGCAGTGTGGTCAACTCAAATGACACTTTTCATGCTACATTTAGCTTTCTCTTAATCTACTGTTTGAGGTCTTTCAGAACTCCTGATCGAGTATCATCTTATCTTGTTGCTTTCTGACTGCTCCTTTTATTGATTTGTTCCCAAATGTCCTCTGCTGGAACTTCATTTAGGGACAATTCCTCATGCCCTCCACTGCTCCACCACTAATGCACCCTTTCCAGCCTTCCTCTGTAATTTGTCCCCTATTATTACAGTTTCCTACCCTTCAGCCAAGTTTCTGAGGCATTTATTATGTCAATAATTTCCTTTAAAATCAGTCTAGTTCACCTCTTTGGGGCTTCAGAGTTACAGCGTTTGTACAGATATATTTTTACATTTTTTATTGATCTCATTGCCCATTTTTCATGGGACCTGCTTAGCTGGGACTTTAATTGCTGAGCCCATTCTTTGCTATTTCCTTCCTCGATGTTATTGATTTCAGCTCCTTCCAGTTTTCTAAATTACACGAATTTTCTTCTTTCACTTGAAGAGGAGCTGTGATCTGGAGCCATGTGCAGTTGTTTATTTGGTGAGTTTCCACAACTGCCAGCTATAAAAATACCTCCTCGCTTTGGAATGTTAAAACCTAGTTTGCAATGTTGATTTATATAGCTTATCTCTCCTGTAAAAACTACCTCACCAACGACTCAGGATCTGCTTGTCTGCTGCTGTGACAATTTATAACTCAGTGATTTCACTTCCAAGTCTCTTTGCTACTCATTGCTGACGTTGGTACCCACATCACTCACACCACCAGCTCCCTCTAGCATTAAGTGTGGATGCAGAAGTCCAGCAGAGCTCAAAGCGCTGCAGAAAATGAGGCTTTTTTCCCCATGTTTCAATAATACATTTCATTAACACCTCCTGGTTTGAGACTTTGGTGATTGCTCACTCTTGTTAAATTTTTTATTTTCTCTAATTCCCATGTCTGTTCCTGGCACGCTCCAGGCAGGCAGTTGGATTTTTTTTTTTTTNCGCAGTTTGGTTTTTTTTTTTTTTTTTTTTTTTTTTTTTTTTTTTAAGATATTTTGGTATCTGTTTCCTCTTTCATAAATGTGGCACCAAGCATCTGTTTCTGGGTTTTTGTTGATTTTTTGATCTTTTTCTCCAGGTTAGAAAACCTGATCCTGACCTTCAGAGTGTATCCTGGTTTCACAACAGATTTTGAGTGAGCTCTTTGTTAAACCACATAGATGATTAATTAAACAACTGAACAGAACACCAGGACACACCAGCAGGATTCCAGCCCTAACTCCAGTCTCACAGGGCACCCCCATTACAGGAACAACCTCTGGATGAGGAACTGCCAGCTCTGAGCTGCCAGGACAAGGAATTTGGTTGTGCTCCCCTCATCCCCAGATCCAGGGCTGCCCGAGGGGCAAAGTGCAGCCCATCCTTGCTGGGAGCCCACCCAGCGCTGATGGACCTGCCCTCACCAAAGCAATAAATCTCTGCCCCAGGACAGGTTCTGTGCCTGCACAAGGCACTGCCATCCATCAGAGCAGGGGCTGCAGCAGATGGGCTCTGCCTCGCACAGAAACAAGGTAAGTGCCTGGCCCAGCCAGAAATACTGGGCACACTGATACAGACCATATTTCTTTAGTCTGCTTCTCAGAGAATCATGTGGAACAGTTTCAAAAGCTTTCCTAAAGCAAAATATGTCCCATCTGCTGCCTCCTCTTCATCTCCTAGACATTATTTTCTCAAGGAAAGAAATTACACTGAGATCGCATGATTAATTCTTGCTAAATCGATGTCTTTTCCTTTTTATCTCCTATTTGCTTTAAATTGATCATGTAATATTTTTTTTTCAGACTTATTCCTGGGAAGAAATAAGTGGTCTTTCATTCTTTGGTTTCTCTTTTTCAAAGGAGTAAACTGTGTTTGCCTTTGGACAGGGCTCAGTGATCTCACCTGCCTTGCAGGAGCTTCCAGGGCAGCCACTAATGCTTCAATAATTGCTCCAGCTCCTGCCTGCACTGCCCACATGGCTCTCCCAGCACAGCCCCAGAGCAGTTTGAGGCCAGAGCTGCTAATCTGGAAAGACAAAGAGAGAACAAATCTAAAGCACAAACCCAGTGTAAAAGGACGTGAGGGACGAGGCCTCGCTCAGACTCCGCTCTTCTCTCACAATAAAGTTTAGCCCGGTGGAGAATCAGGGAACGGGTTGGGTTGGAAGGACCTTAAAGTTCATCTTGTTCCACTCCTTGCCATGGTTCCAGCCCCTTCCAGGCTGCTCCAAGCCCTGTCCAGCCTGGCCTTGGCCTCTCCCAGGGATGGGGCAGCCACAGAACACAGTGTTCAATCAGCAGGAAGCTGCCTTCCAGCTGAGGCAAAGCAGGCTGCCAGCTCCAGGAAGGCTCTCTCTGAAAATCCATTTTAAATTGAGAATTTTTGGTCGACTGTGCTGCTGGGGATTCAAACACCAGGAGCACAGAGCAGCTGCACAAGTGCTGACAGATTTGCTGACTTCGAGGGAGAGCACAAAGGGGCCTCTCCTGAGACACCTGGGTGGGAAATGCTGAGGAGGAGCACGAGGTCCTCCTGCATGTCACAGATCCTAAAGGAAATGCAAGTGAAGGATCCTGGAAGGCAAAGTCAGGCTGCTGGCTGAAGATTTAGCCCCAGGGTGCTGTTGGCAGTTTCTCTGAAATCCTCCCAGTTACACACACAGCTCCAATTAGGCACAGGGGGAGGAGAAGCTCTCCGGAGGTGATGGGCTCCATCAGAACTGCACAGAAATCAGACTTCGGAAAATCAGGCTCAGGAAAACATATAGGATGTGTTTAATTAAGTGGGAGCTGGGGGAAATCTGTCATGAGCTAAGGGTAAACAGATTGCTGAGGGTTGGTGCAACCCAAATACTCTGTGTATCGAGCCAGTTCGGAGAAAGAGCTTCGTACAGGGACAGGAACAGATAATAGGTGAAATGTTATATATCAAAATGGACTAAAAAGCTAAACAAAGCTGCCCCCTTAATTAAGAACTATAAATACATGTATATAAAAATGGGGAGGTGTTAAATTAAAGGGGAAAAAAAAGCTAGATGAAATAAAACACAGGTAATAAAATCAGCAGCAAACAGCAAATCCCAGTGACAAACCCACCAGTGTACTAAAATATATGGCCATAAACTACAGAAAAGAGAGTATAAGTCATAAAAGTGAAAGATTCCTTTTTTATATCAAAGGGAATGTTTTAAAGAATCTAGTCAGACTAAAATTCTTACTGGAAAAGACCATGCACTGAAAGTGTCTGGCAGTGAGAATGTAAATATACGAGCAGAGTTACCCCATCAGTCACCAGAGAAAGGAGACTGAGTGCTTAATGCTGAGAGGTGAAATACCAAATATGGGCCCCTCTATTATCCACAAAATAAATGGATACAATGGCACAAAGGGGAAAAAAGGGTTAGAGAAGCAATTTCTGGGAGCAGAGGCTGCTGTGCAGAGCTCTCAGACCCCGAGCAGTCACGAAGAGGCTGCTCCTGCTTCATCTCCTGCGAGGAACAACAGGAGGGAGTTCAAGAAGAGGCAGGGGATGAAGCAGAAGAGAATTCAGGCTGCTCTTGGAGCGCAAAACTCCTCTCGGAGTGCGGTGGTGATGACTTGAGAGGTCTCAGTGGGCAGAACTGCTCAAAAGGTAAAGTGAGATGAAATGGGAGGAGTGGTCGGAAATAAGGAATCCACTCCCCCACAGCAGCACTGAAACAGAATCTCAGAGAATCACAGAATTCACTGGGTGGGGAAAAACCTCTGAGATCATTGAGTCCAGCCTATGAAACCCCCAGTGCATCCAATTCTGGAGCTGCCATTGAACGCTGTGGGAAGATTGGATTGGGGGCAGAAAAGAGCCATAAAAAGTATATGAGGAGAGGAGAATGTGTAACTGGGAAGCTTGAACAGCTCAATTGTGGGGCGATTCCATAAGAACTTTCACAAGGGGGAAATATCAACCAAGGCTTTTTAATCTCGCCGAGACAGAAGAAAGACTGAGGACTGAAAAATGAAAGTGATTCAAAGCAGAAATGAAACCCACATTTTTTAACAGCAGTGATGATTAAATTTGGGAACAAACTACCACCTGAAGTGATGGATTTTGCAACTCTTGACATCTGGAACATATGTTCCTGTGAAAAGTTCAAGTTTTGATAAATAAGGATTTTTTTCTTCCCTGAAAAATAATTTGGTCAGAAAATTCTTCGCCACCATTCGGGTTTCTTGTCTACTTAAAAAAGATAAAAGATGAGACAGAGAAACAGCTTTGTACATTCAAAGTTGGTCAAAATGATAATAAAAGCAGAATAATGGAATTCCTAGATAAGGAGTATGATATGGCAGGAGTTAATTATCACAGTGACTGTAATGAAAATTTTGCATCACTAATATTCCAGAACTATTTGAACATTTCTTTATAATAATGATCAAAAGGGAACTGCTTGACATAATCTACTTGAGCACTCGAGAGCCTTCTGATAGTGTTTTCCAGGCAGGGCTAACCCCGAGGAATCCTGCATGGCCAGAAATTGTGGATGCTCCTAAAAACCAAAGCACAGGCACAGCGTCAGGCAGAACCCCGATGTCACAAATAGGAATTTCCTCCAAGCTCGGGCTCCTCTGGGAAGGTGTTAAGTGGCATCGTTCCAAGGATCATTTTTAATTGCAATCAAGGCACCAAGAACTCTTGCACAAGTGCTTTTAATACACTACAGGAATGAAAAATGACACACAAGGCGCTGACAAGTTGTAGAGCATCATTAACCACACCACAACCATTAACAAATGTGCCAAGGCAGGCTGGTACAGCTGCAAGGAATTCAGGCGGAGGAGTTGGGCTCCACATCGTTGGATTTTTTTTTTTTTTTTT
>VZRN01000229.1:162381-258502 GCA_013397935.1 Dasyornis broadbenti
GGGGCCCACCTAAAAAAAAAAAGGGTGAAAACACCCCATAAAAAAAAAAAAAAAAAAAAAAAAAAAACCCAAAAAAAAACCACATCCTCTCGGGATTTTTTTATTGGACTGAGAATTGTGGCACTCCTCAGTAAATGTCAGGCTTATCAGTGTTGTGAGTAAGCATCAGTTAGCTCTCAAACGAGCTGACTCTGTTCATTTTTCTCAGAACTGTGTGTAATATTCTCCTGGCAAGCAACAGCTCTTTTAGTAGACTGCAGCACAAATTTGTAAAAGAAGCTTGTCTCAGCTCTGATCCAAAAACCAAAAGAGATCTAGATTAGATGCCTGTGGAAAGAGCTGATTTTGACTACAAAGCCCAGATCATTTGGAGTTAAAGTGATGCAAGAAGTACAAATTTCTCCTTTTCACATCACAACAGATGCACCAATTGTAAGAAAACTTTCTTCCCTAGACTTGTTTACCCACTTCAAATTACATCAGTAGCTTCAAGTGTATTTTTGACCCGCGAGTGGTTAATGACATCAATCTCTCCAATACATATTCATCCCTTTCTAAAGACCCTCTCGTTATTTCTCCCATGTAGCTTTCCTCTTTCTATTGCTCGCTGAGCCCCAGCAGCCTCGTGGTGAGATCTTCATTAGCATTCAAATAAAAATTCATTGTTTGCCTGTGTAGTGGGGAGAGGTGCCATCACAAGTGTTTACATTCAGAGCCGTGTTTCATTTGCTTCTGACAGAACATAACGAAGCACAGCAAAGGCTGCGCTGGGTCACGGCGAAGGTTCCTCTCCTCCAGCAGCAGCTTTCCAGTCCAGATGCCCAGGGAAGGGGTTTAAGAACACACCAGGAATGCAGCAGTGCTTTCTTGGAATGTTATTCTGTTTCCCAACAATGTGTGTCTTGGGACTTTCTGAGTCACAATCCCCGGTTTTACTGTTGAACAGGTTCTGCTTTAACTTCCCTCCATTAATTTCTCCCGCTACCCCCGGAGCACAAGTAAACTTTGAGCATCCATAATATCCCATGGCAAGGGATTTTACAGCTCCATTACAAGTTTTGTCAAGAACCATCAACCACATTATGCTGATTTCTAGTTGTTGATTTGGAAGAGACACTAAAGGGGCTCCTCAGTTTGGAGAGAAGAGAGCAAGGGGGATGTGAGTGAGAATTATAAAATCATGGTGAGGCCACAACTCCTGCCCTGTGTCCAGTTCTGGGCCCTCATGGCCAGAGAGACACTGAGGGGCTGGAGCGTGTCCAGGGAAGGGAACGGAGCTGGGAAGGGGCTGGAGCACCAGGAGCGGCTGAGGGAGCTGGGAAAGGGCTCAGCCTGGAGAAAAGGAGGCTCAGGGGGGACCTTCTGGCTCTGCACAACTCCTGACAGGAGGGGGCAGCCCGGAGGGGGCAGGCTCTGCTCCCAGGGAACAGGGACAGGAGGAGAGGGAATGGCCTCAGGCTGTGCCAGGGGAGGCTCAGGTTGGACAGCAGCAGGAATTTCTCCATGGAAAGGGTGCTCAGGCCTTGGCAGGGGCTGCCCAGGGAGGTTTGGAGTGCCCATCCCTGGAGGTGTCCAAGGAAGGCCTGGAGGTGGCACTCAGTGCTCTGGGCTGGGGACAAGGTAGGGATCGGGCACAGCTTGGATTCGATGGTCTGGGAGGGCTTTTTGGATTTCAGTGATCCTGGGATCTAGGACAAGGGCACAGTGCAGGCAGAGGAACCACAGTCTCACCCATGAGATCATTTCTTATGTAGTTCTGAGTAGGTCCTTTTAGTGCCTTTCAGGACCCTGTCACAAGCTCCAACAAATTTGTGAATTGTGGTTTCTCACTAGAAAAACTCTCCCCAATACATTGGGGTTTATCCATTTATTCTGTTTTTCCCTTATCATTTCTCCTTCCTTGCTCAGCACAGCCTCCACCGTGCCCATCTGCACTTCTCCAGTTCACTCCTGGGGACCTTCTCCGGGATTGTTGTCACATCTCCCAGCTTCCATCCCTCCTGCAGGGAAACTGATTTAAGTGACAGGTTACACACTATTGTAGCTCCATAATTGCATATTTGTTTTCCTCCAGAGCTCTTGAGTGATTACCAGATGGTCTTGGTAATTTCTGACTCTTCATCTTATCAATTAGTCCTAAAATGAATTCTATTGTCATTTAATTTGAGACGGTTCCTTACACTTGTCCCCATAAGTTTGGCTCTCAGGAGAGAACAACCTGCCTCAACTCTAGACAGCACCAACACAAAGCTCACTTTACTTTCCCCTCTTACACGAAATTTGTTTAGCGACTGGTCATCTGTTTCACAAACCTCAGGAAAAAATGTGATTTTGGCAATTTTGAATATATTTTTACAATATTTTTATTATTCGTTTAGTGAGTTCGCACCTTAAAATTTCCCCTTGCCTGCCCTACAGGTTTAGCTTCAAAGTTAATGGGTTTTTTAATTTTTTTTCCAAGAGTTTCTTTATTTGCTCAGAAACCCCTGATTTTGAATACTCTCTTCCACTCTGCTGTTAGAATATTGCCTTTTTGGTCCCTTGTAGAATTATTTCACTTAGTGATATATTGCTCTGAGCTTCAGATAGGGTGGGTTTATCTGGTTTCTCATCTTCTGCATCCTTAGAGCTGCTTTTAATTTCCTTTTAGGAAGCTCCTGCACTTTTGAATAGTCTCATTTTTAAGTTAGGTAGTCCTGTGAGGGTGTTGTGGGGGTTGGGAAATCAAATATTCCTCAGATAGTGTCATGAATCCCTCAGGAAAAAGAAAGGGGTATTCACCAGGGCGTTTCCAATGGAAGGAGCCTGTGGAGGAAAGAGGATGTGCAGCACCTCCAGCAGGAAAGGGAAGGATGGGCAGGACTCTGCCCTGGCACTGCAGGGAGCAGGACTTGGATGCTGGGAGAGGTGGGCAAAGGAATTTCTAGCACCAAGCATCCAAAAGGGCCTGGTAAAAGACAGGGAGGGAATTCAGAGATGCAAATCCCAAAGGAAAACTCCTATTCAAAAGCAGGAAAGCACCTGTGTCAGCAGAATGATGTGAACTCAGCATTCAGAGAGGGGAGCTGGAAGGATCTCATACAATTTCAGGCTCCCTACACTCACCCCGGCAGCGTGTCTGAGGCAGAGCTGTCACACGTGGCCTTTCCTCAGCATTCCAGGTCTGTCTGTACACAGCAGGATCTGGGGGGCTGTGGGAAGCTTGGGGCCAGCGCCTGTGGGCACCTCCCACACCACAGCTCCCAGTGCTCAGGGCCTTACGGGTTACAAGAATTCATGACTCAGAGGTGCTGGAAAAGCACCCCTGGATCTTTTCTGCGTAATTGTCATCCAACTCCACTGGAAAAAAACCAATCCGACACTCAAAAATGAGGGGTTGGAGCATGGGCCATGCCCTGCTCTCCACGAGGCAGGACAGGGCTCTCCGGGTGCCTTGTGTCATCCCACACGTGGACGTGACAGCTGCTGGTCACACTCAGAGTACTTGGGATGCTGGCAGCTTCTGGAGTGTTTGATCCTGTGTGGATAGGAAGTGTGTGCATCTTGATATGAAAAGAAACCAAAAGATGTGTCCAGGCAGCTTTTGCCCAGAGCTGCAGGTGCCCAGCCCGTGGGGACAGGCTCCCTCCTCCTGCAGACGAGGTTCCAAGCTGCAGTGGCCATGGAATACCAAGCAGGCAGCTGGCAGATCCCAGGCAGAGCCACGCTGCCTCCTCCAAACAAACCTGCCAGATGTTGCAGCCCCCCAAGGGAGCCACACGCCTGGCCTGCTGCAGGGATTGTGCTTTGCCTCCTGCTGGGTTGGCTCCCTGCAAGAACGCTGGGAAACAGGGCTGGCTTGACAGCTTCTTAAAATTGGTGCTACCACAGGTTTGTGGAGTGAGTGAATATCAACAAGAAATAAATCAGAGCTGGGAGAAAGGCTGCTCTCCACTCTCTCTCCAGCGTGGCTTGTTTACACTCTGCACTGCAATCTGAAAAATGCCATCTCTAATGAATACTAAATAGTGGGAGGCTTCTCCTCAGCAGCCTGGTGCTGAGCCTGATTGCTGTGCAGGAGAATGTGCTGGGGGAGAGCGGGGGTTTGGCTGGGGCTCTGTTTCGTGCAGTCATAGAAACTGTCAAGCTCAGGTGCCTCTGTGATCTGCAGGCAGCCTCCCTCCCTGCACCCTTTCCTGGCTACCCATTTATTTTTAAAATGTTCCATTGTTACTGTCGCTCAGGTCTTGCAGCCAATTTTCATGTCATTATTATTTCTGTCGCTTTAAAATTTATCTACTTATGCAATTTTAATCCCTTTTTTTTCCCCCCCAAACCAATTCACAGTAATATGTTAACAGCTGCCTTGTAGTGGAAGTCACTGGGAGTTAATACTCCCAAGCCCTCTCTGGTAAGAACTGACTCACCTCAGTGTTATAAATCCATTCTACACTGCCTTGTACCCCTCTCCTCAGAACATTCACATGTATCTGCTTCATCACCAGCAACATTCTCGACCCTGCCTGTGCAGGCAACATAAAAAAAAAAAAAAAGATTCCGGCAAGCAAGAACACTTTTCCTCACACAAATGACATCTAAAATACTTCTACAGCTCCTTAAGCTGAAAAGACCGGGAAGCAGAAGGGGATCTCTATTGCAGAAGATGGGGGATAAGAAGAAGGAAGAATCATAACAGAGCCCTGCTCACATTTCAATATTCCTACATGGAATACATCTGCCTGTGTTTTGGGAGTCTGATGACACTTTTGGTTTTTCTCCTCCATCAGCAGTTCCATGCTCCCTGTGAGGCTGGGGAGGCCCTGGCACAGAGTGCCCAGAGAAGCTGTGGCTGCCCCTGGATCCCTGGCAGTGTCCAAGGCCAGTGGATGGGGTTTGGAGCAGCCTGGGATGGTGGAAGGTGTCCCTGCCCACGCCAGGGGGTGTCACTGGATGAGGGCACTTCCACCCTGGCCCAGTCTGTGATTCTCTGGTTGTTCCAAACAATTCAAGGCATTCCCATGATGATAATTCTACCTAACAAAAATGCAGAACAGAAAAGGCACTGACCCAAAGGTCTGGTAATGCACAACACAGGTAAGTGTTTGTTGGGTGGTATTTTTTTGTAAAATACCAAACTGAAGCAAAATCAGTGTTTCTGAATAACAGCAAATCATTCATCCCAAGTGCAATGGTTATTCTCTCTTCCTCCACTCATCCACTGGAGTGTTCACATAAATATGCATACACTTCCCACCCACACAGTATCAAACACTCCACAAGTGCTACAGAGCACAGGATAATCCGTTGTTTTGGAGGGATCAAACCTGCAGCCACGTGTGTGCACTGAGCAGGAGATTCTAAAGCCCAGCACAGGGGCACTTCTCACTGAGCTGTGCAAAGGTCACCCTGTGCTGTGATTAAGCTCCTGTCAACACTGAGCCTGTAGGAGAGTTCAGAAAACACTCTGCAAACAAGAGCCAGGCTCTCTGGGTTAAAAGGTTATGAAATTTAGTCTAATCTCTAGTTCTATTTTCTTAGACCTTTACTACCGATCTATTATAGGCAAGGAAGTCAGTGCACCCCAAAATTGGGTTTCCCAGCTTCTTCTTTCACAACTTCTTCTCTGACATGACCCTGGCCATATTTATTGTAGAATCACAGACTAGTTTGGGTTGGAAAGGACCTTAAACATCACCCCTGCCATAGCAGGGACACCTCCCACTATCCCAGGCTGCTCCAAGCCCTGTCCAGCCTGGCCTTGGGCACTTCCAGGGATCCAGGGGCAGCCACAGCTTCTCTGGGCACCCTGTGCCAGGGCCTCCCCACCCTCACAGGGAAGAACTTCTTCTCAATATCCAATCTACAAGACAATTTCTACAAGGCTGCTCAGACTTGCAGTTCAAACTGTTCAGAATTCTCTCAAGACTCCCTGAAATCTCTTTTTTAAGTCATGCTGATTTGCATCATCATTTCTCAGACTGAAATGAAATAATTTCTTTTTGTCAAAACATTCCTTCCACCACTCTCTTGAAAACCACTTGTGACTTTGTGAATTATCACAGGAATTTTACATTTGGCAGAGGATTTCTCCCAGTGAAAGGTTTGGATCTGTTGCCTTCCCAACTGCCCACAAAGTTCATATCCTTTTAAACAATTGGAACCACCAGCAGTTGTCCACAAATCACACAGAGTAAGTAAGAGATCAAAAGGCTTAACAGCCAGGAAAAGTAAAACAGCAGAATAATCAGAATGATTTCTAAGTGTATAGAAACTAAAAGGGAGATGAGTCCTTGTCAACGTGAATCCCTCAGGAACCAAAGAAGCTGACCCAATCCAGTTTTGCTCTCCAACGGATGAGACTTTGTGGATAAGGAAGAAGCAGCAGGTACCACACACCTGAGGCTCCTGACATTGTCCCACATGACATCCATAAGTGAAGAATGCCTTGGCTGAAGTCCTGACACAAATCTGCTTGGAATCTGCAGTCTGAGAGCAGTTTCCAATGGCTCACTGTGAAATGCAAAGGACAAATTGAATGGTTACGCAGCTGCTCATAAGATCCATTCAATATTTTATTGATAGCCTGGATGAGGGAATGGACTGTGTGTTTATTAAATCTGCCAAGATTAAATCTGTGAAGAGTGGCTGCAAATACGTGGGGGAGAGCAGTATTAAAAACTTTTGACAACTTGGACAAGTCTATAAATACAGAAGCCATCTCACTGGTAAAAAGCAGAATGGTTTCACTTGGGCGGGAGTAAAATGCACAAATCCAGGACAGGCATCAGCTGGCAGAAAGCAGTCTGGAAAAACAAACAATCTGAAGGTTCTGCTGTATCACCAGCTGTACAGGGGTTATTATCCTGAGCAGAGAGAAGGCACTACACAGCTCTGTTAGCAAAAGAATTACCTGCAAGACACCTTTTAGGTCCTTTGCTGTCCTCTGAAACACCTGAGTGCAAAGGCACATCCACGTTGGGGGCTGCTCCTGAGGAAAGGCTGACAGGAAAAGCAGCAACACTGGTGGTCAGAGGGCTGGGAAACACAACCTGAATCAAGAGACTGGGAACAGGAGGTGCTCAACAGAGAGCAAACCACAGAGAGGGGCAGTAACAGCCCTGCCCGTGCAGGACTGGGGCAGCAACAGCCGCGGGCCAGATCAAAGTCTGCTGCAAATGAAGTGAAACAACTGCTCTGCACATGCCAGGGCTGTCACAAGCAGTTCTGATTCTGCTGAGGCAGGAGGGGATGGACTAAGTGATCAGCTGAGAGTTCATCCAGCTTCACTTTCAAAAGGATTCTGTGCCCAGCTGGGGCTGATTAGAGTTTGTCTGTCCCCAGTCTGCCCTGATGTACCCCAGTGGCTTCACATAGCAATTGCTCCTGTACATTTGCATCATTTCTGCATTAACATCATCATTAAGGGTAGTGGTTTATGTTCGTCTTACCATCTTAGGACTATCTGTCTCACAAACACCTTATCAAAATGCTATTTGCCAGACCAACTTGACTCACAACTCATTCATCAAAAACCATTTTAATAATTAGTCCTCAAATACTAATCCAATAAAATCTCTGTATCTTGATTTTCCTCTCCAAGCAGAACAATAGGCAAAAGGGTTTGTAATCCTTTGGCACTGCTTCTCTCAGACTCACAGGATCCAGATCCGAGCTGCTGGTGCCAGTCTCCCGTGCCACTGACAGAATTCTAGAAACTACCAGAATTTTAGAAAACACTGCAGACATCTTGGGCCTCTCAGCTGCAGATTCTCACAGAGACACCAGGTCACTGCTGCTGCCATCAGCATCCAGCCCAATCCCTGGCACAAAGGCAGGACCAGCTCTCCCTGTGTCCATTCTGATCTAAGAAGAAAAGCCTTGCAATAGTTTAAATCTTCCCCAGATTATCCATTTCAGTGATTTTACATCCTATATCAACAATGTGTTCCTCATATCCCTCTTAGTGCAGCTCAGCCTGTTTTCTCAGCCATTTTCCCGTGAAAAGCAGTTTGAGCTGCAGTGGCCAGGCTGACTAACGTGACACCTCCTGAGCCAGATGATTCCTCAGGATGTCAAGGGAAAGCAGTGCTGCCTTAACAAACAATTGGAATCAATTACCAATATTGATCAGAAGAAGCTACAGCCCAGCTTCCTGCAGGATCCGTTGAATTTAATGTCTCTGCTGGAAGGAGAGCAAAGATCCCTGTGAAATTGTGCAGGATCTGAGATTTATGAAAGCACAGCTCGATTTCATTGGCATTCCATCAGTTAAATCAACATTATATAAACCCTTATATATAGGGGTTCTTATATAAAAGAAATCATACAAGTCACAGACCTCGTTAGCTCTGTGTACCCTTCTACCACTGCTAAATTGAGTTGATATGTCAGAGAGTAGAAACCCAAAAGATTCCTGATTTATCATCTTAATTCTTTACATCTCCTCTCAAGAATTCACAGTGCTGTCATTCTCTCCTCCATTCCCATTACCTTTTTGTAACATATTGGCCTTCTTACTTTTACTGAATAATTCCTGGTCTATTATATCTATAATTATACTAATAATTAAGCATGCCTTTTCATCAGCTAGCAGCTAATTACTTCTGTTCCTACCCAGCTTGCTCAGAAAACAGTCGATTCATCTGTATCCCCATCACTCTCCTGTTGCTAAGCACTCGGTGCCACTCAGCAGTGGCACTGTTGTGGTGTGGGGTGGCTCAAGGTGCTCTGCAGTACCCGAATGCTGCTGCCTTCGCCCTCACAGGGGCTTCTCACCTGAGAGAAGGCTTTACTCACCTGCCTGGCATCGACTGCTTGTCCCAAACAGCTTGGGAACTGTCCATAAGCAGCTCCTGCTTTCTGCAAGGAGCATTCATTGGAGAGACAAAAAGAATCCGGATTCCAAATCATCCTGTACCAACCTGTGGGTCAGAGCATAGCCAAGGTTGTGTTAGATGGGAACTGAAGTCATGAGGTCTAAACTCTCAATTATTTGGAGTTCTGTAAAGTTTTTGACACAGTCCCCCACAACAAGCTGATCAGAGGGATGGAGCAGCTCTGCTGGGAGGAAACGCTGAGGGAACTGGGATTGTTCAGCCTGGAGAAGAGAAGCTTTGGGGTGACCTCATTGTGGCCTTCCAGTACCTGAAGGGAGCCCACAGGAAAGATGGAGACTATTTCCAAGGGATGGCGTGCCAAGACAAGGGGGAATAGCTTCAAACTGCCAGAGAGCATGGATAGATGGGATATTAGGAAGGAATTCCTCCCTGTGAGGGCACCCAGAGAAGCTGTGGCTGCCCCTGGATCCCTGGAAGTGTCCAAGGCCAGGCTGGACAGGGCTTGGAGCAACCTGGGATAGTGGGAGGTGTCCCTGCCCTTGGCAGGGGGTGGAATGAGATGATCTCTCAAGTCCCTTCCAACCCAAACCCTTCCATGATTCCATGGCTCTGTGATTCTCTGGTGTGAAGAACCTCTTGCTCTCACACATTGCCCCTGATGCTCAGATCATTCCTGATCTGCTGATGTGACAATTGGACATTGCCATTGTGCCTCTGCGGCTCACTCGGGTTCCCACCATCACCCTGCCCCAAATCACTCACGCTCACTAGTATCAAACTTTAGTGACATGGTGATAAATCAGCTCAGATTGATTTTTTTTCCCCCCAGTTATCTGTCATTTGGTCTGTTGTAGGCTGCAGACCACAGTGAATGTTCCAGGGCAGGAATTCCCACCATCGCCAGCTTTGGCAAGCTGCTTCCTTGCCTGTTCCTCAGTTAATGAAATCAGGGAAATTACCATCAGTGAAATGTTAACGGCTAGTATTTCCAGCCTTCCCAGAGACTGGGGTAGGCCAAACCCTTAATCCTTTTATCTGACTCATGACTGCATCCTCTGAAATGAAGCAATGTTGGCAAATGAAGTGGTCGTGCCTGATTCCAGCAAAAAGAAAATTGGAAAATGAGAGAATTTGTTACAGAAAACGCTCAGAGTGGCAGCCAGAAAGGTAAAATGTTTTCAGATGGCAGGTAGACTATTTTAGGATTCTATATTGGAGGCTCAAAGCAAATGCATATAACCTGTCAAAAAAAAAGACTTGAGAGGAAAACAAAAAGCTTGCATCATAAAACAGCAGGATCAGGGAGGCTCTTGGAAGTTAAAAGGTATCCTGCAAAAAGCTGAAGTTGTGTCTGAAAGAGGAAATCTGAAAAGAACATAAATTCTGGCAGACTAAATGTAAAAGCACAATAACATAGACGGAAGAAAGAGTTTAGAAGCAGTTTGCTAAAGAAATAGAAAAGAATGTTATAAATCTTTCTTGAACACATCAAGAGCAAGGAGCTTGCAAAAGCCACACAGGTGTGGAAGGAGCACTCAGAAAACACAATGTAATCACAAAAATCCAAAATTCTTGGGGTTTTCTTCAAACCCCTGTTCACCTGGAGAATCTTGGAAACTCCAGAACCAGGATCTTGTTTATAAGGCCTTCACAGAAGGCTTGTCTTAATTTAAGGGTGTTAAGTGGAGATTACAAAGCAGATAAAATTAAGAACAACGTTTCACTGGGCGCCCGGTGGAATTCACACAAGGTTTTTATAGAATGTTAAATATGAATCATCTGAGCTAATACCCTCAGTATGTAACCTTTTGCTGAAAATTGCTGTGATTATCAAAGGACTTGAAGGTAACTAATAAGAAATCAGGTTTTTAAAATAAATCCAGTGGCGATTCAAGAAGCCTCAGGCCACTAAGCTCAATGTCCATATGGGTCATGTTGGCTGAAGCTCCGGTAAAGAACAGAATTAGTGAATACATGAATAAAAGTAACATGTTAAGGAAAAGTAAACATGACTTTTGTAAAAGGAAGCCAAGCCTTCTAAATCTGCTGGAATTCTTTGAAGGAGCCAAAAGCATGTAAATAGCAGAGCTCCAGCTGAGAATTTTTCCCTGCATTTCCAACTCACCCCAAGCTTCCAGAAACCTCATGCATAGGAAGGTCTCATCAAAGGCTTTTAAATAAACTAAAACAGCCAGGGACTACAGGTAAGGACCTCAGAGAGTTACAATTTAGTATTGGAAAAAGAAGGCCATCCTAAAGGATGAGTTTTCACAGTGGAAGATGGTCAGCAGTGGAGTCCCATGGGGATTAAGGTCCAACAGTGTTCAATGCGCTCAGAAATGATTTGAAAAGTTGGTGGAACAGTGAAGAAGATTTCTGATAAAAACAAAATTAATTAGGATCATATTTACTGCAAAAAGTTCAACATGCCACGATACTACGCAGGCCTCAAGATGAACTGGAAGATAAATTTCAGCCCTGACATCCATAATCTGGTTATCCACAAAAAGCAACACTTTACACACAGAGTGATGGGCTCTGAGCTAGTTTGCACAATTTAGGAAATGCATCTCAACATTATAACAGCTTGTACTATGAATATATGACCCCATTGCTCAAGAGGAGACAAAAAAAAAAAAACCCCAAAGTTTAGAATTCTTAGGAGAGAAAAGCACAGCCTTGCCCCTGGTTACATTAACAGTGGCTCTGCTTCTCCAGCACCCAGCGCGTCTCTGGTACCCTCACCTGAGACAAAAAGAAACTGTAACAGCTGAAAGAAAAGCTACATGGCAGGATGACAAACATGGTGAGTACAAAACTGCTTTCATGTGAAAAGCAGAGTTAGCATGAATGAGAGGCTGAATAGGAAGGGATCACTTGGCATTTGTCGTTGCCAATTGAGCCGAGCAGGCCAGGTGCCAGCAAGGGGAGACGGACACCGTACACGAGCTGTGTCGTGTGCCTCTTTGTTCAGCTGCTGAAGCCTTCATATCCTGTCAGGCAACAACTCCGACGGCTCTGGGAGAACTGTGACAGCTACGTTTCATACCTAATCCCAGCATGCTCTCAGGAAAAGAAGATACAAGGAAAAAAGGAGGAATGAAAGACTTGCAGTGATTTTTGTGCCCATTACTTCGAAATCGTCGTTCATTAGCAGTCTCCACTTCCTTTCTCAGCTGTCCTCCCCCCTCTACAACTTCAGAATTAAAATAAACAAAAACGATAACCCCACACACACACACTTGGGCTGTATTTACTAACATCTGCCTATGGTGACCCAGCTGGTTCTTGCCAGCCCCTTCAGGGATGTGTTTTAACACGGCTCCTCTCACCTTTTCACACTTCTCTCATTTCCCAGCTTCTCTGAGCACCGTGGGTTCAGGCTGTTAAGTCAGCTCCTTCAGGGACAGCACTGCCTTTCAGTCACTTGTGCACTGACTTGGACCAATTGCTCCCGAACCTGGTAACAGCCTCAAACTCCTGGCAAGCCATTAATAATACACCAGCAATCATTTTAATTGCAACCGGGTGTCTGGAATTTCGGAGCTGCGTGCAGAGTTCCTTCTCCCCACAATATTATTGTCCCATTGTGCATTTTGGAGTTTAGCTCTCATTAAAAGTAATAGAGGGAAATAGTCTGTAGCCAAGTGAATGTGTTTGTTTTCACAGTTCACCTCCTGCTCCTCTGCACTCAAACTCTCTCTCGCTCAGTGATGAGACCACAGCTGCTGCCATCGTTTACTTACCTGAGGAGTGCAATATTTAGCTGGAGGGACACTGGAGTTTTCTGTTTGTTAGTTATCAGGTCAACAACTCTCACCTTATCACTTCAGTTTCCATTCTGTTGATAAAACCTGTCAGCCTTCCTTGAGTGGTTCCAGGCCCTCAGAAGAAATCACATTAAATTGGCACAACCAAGTAAATCTGTAAGGGATGTGCTCCTGCCTAACCAAAGGCAAGGGGGGAGGGCTTGAATTTCTTTCCCTCTTCCTCCTTGCACAGTTCCAATGTCCAAGCGCTTGGAGCTGTGTTGAAATCCTCCCTAAGGATTCAGCAGTTCAAGTCAGATCAGGTCTTTGACTATGGCCCAGAGGAGATGTCTGTGGAGCCGAAATTGATATGTTTAAGTGCAAGAGACAATAATCAGTTCTTCAAGTAGAAGCTAAAAATACCCGCAAGAAAGTGGAATTCATAATGGAGATTTTAAAGATCTGTGACACACCAGAGCCTGCACAGGGGTTTTAATGAGGGAGAGGCCAATTTAATTGGTCAGTGCCAGCAGATGCTTTGCTGGGTGAGGGGCTCCGAGGTCTCACACTCCTGGTGAACGCCTGGAGCATCACCGGACAAGCCAGTGTCACAGCACAGCCGTGTCACAGCCAGGGACAACCTCCACCATCAACATCACACAGCCCCGCCATGAGGAGAAGGCACTGAAAACAGGAGGCAAAAGCTGCCGAAGGAATGTTCCTAAAGGTAATTGCAGGACTGACCATCTGCACGTGCCGTTTGTTTCATTACAGCTCTGGGCATGGAGCTAAACCAGCCCGTTAAGTTTTAAAGTCTGTTAGGGCTGAGCTAACAGGGACTTGCTGAGCACCTCAGTCTGAATTCACACCCCTCCCCTGTGAAAACTCTCCTGGAGTGTTTGTGGAAACCCAGAAATAACTTCCGTGGCCCATTCAATTACAGACAATCACCACCCAGAGCTCCCTGTCCTCGTGGCACGGCTCATCAATCAGGTTTGCTGTCACCGTGTCTCTTCTCATACCAGTCACCAGAAGGCTCTGAGCTCCCTCCGAATCCATGTGACATTTACTGTCAGGGGCTGTCAACACCAAGAGATTCTCCCAGGGCCTCTGAGTTCATCACAAAGCAACGAGATCTATCCCCAAAGCCCGCTCCCAGTTCCAGCTCTGGATTACAGTGACTGACTGAGGGCTTTGCAGCACTCAGGGAAGAAGGAAGCGGCAGCACGAGCTACAGCTTATGCCCAAATACCTTTGTTTCCTTATTCTCTTCTCTTTTCTTATTCTACAACTGCTTTAAGAGAGGTTTCAGGCTTATGATTAATTAGCCTTCCTCCAAAATGTCCCTTATAAACTTATTAAGAGAAAGCTGAGATTGTTTATATGGAAATTTCGCCTTCCCATCTTTAGCATTGATCCTGCCTTCACTCTCTGTTAAACAATATAGTGACCTAGTGGAAAAAATTTATAAAACTTAATAAATTGCAGTTGGCAGTATTGACAGAGTGTGTATATGCACATTTGGGTTTGTATGAACATATTATAAGAAATCTAATAAAGTAAAACAAACACATTTGCTTTGTCTGTGAGCTGTGAAACGAGATATCCCCTGTAATTACAAGGTTTGAAGTATATTTGGTCAAAGGGGGATAGCGAGATTTTTGCCCATAAATTTCTGAGTTTAAATTAAAAAAACAGCTATTATCTATCAAAGCTTACATGGTCCACTAAGTTATTTTGCTCAAGATGCAGAGAAATAAAAATGCAGATGAAAACTTAAGTTAGCAGGAGGCCACTATAAGACAAGAGGAACCAGCTCCAGAGAATATAGTTCAAGTGGCAAATGTGCCTCAAAGAAATAATCAAAAACTGGAAATACATTAATTTTGTCTGCACTTTGAGGGGAAATGGGCATTAATGGGTGTTTAAACCAGTGACTAAAAGAGTGATTTCAACTGCAAGGTTTTTTAAAGAACTCACAATGTATATAACCTTCTAGAACTTCCAAGTCTATTTTTAGCTTGCTTTCCACAACCAGCCTTGTTCCCTCTTCCAACCAAAATAAATATGTTTCTTAAGGAGCACAGTATTTATTTCCCTCAGGAGCAAAGTATTTATTTTCCTAAAATTATCATGGTAACAAGCAGAGCTTTTTCAGCCCCTTCTGGTACACTCTGTGTGCTGCTAACCCACTGCTGACCATCATCTGAGCCCAGCAACCCAGGCTGTTTTCCATTTAAATCACAGTCCATTTACCCAATCCATACCCCACCAAGCTGGTAAAATGACTCTATGGGTGCCTTTGGCAAAGGCCGTGGTAGAGTCAAGGTAAACCACATCCATTGCCCTCTCCCCTTGTGCTCAGAGCCAGTCAGGTTCCTCAGGCATAATTGTCCTTAAATCCATCCCAGCAATTCACAATCACCTTCTTGTTTAAAACTGTGACCAGGAGAAGGTACACCATCACCTTCCAGAGAGTCAGGTTAAATCAAGTGGTTTAAGGTTGTTCAATCCTCCTTCTTACCCTTCCGACAGAATCCTAGACTGATTTGGGTTGGAAGGGACCTTAAAGCTCATCAGTCCCACCTCCTGCAGGGACACTTTCCACCATCCCAGGCTGCTCCAAACCCCGTCCAGCCCGGCCTTGGGCACTTCCAGGGATCCGGGGCAGCCACAGCTTCTCTGGGCACCCTGTGCCAGGGCCTCCCCACCCTCCCAGGGAAAAATTCTTCAATGAGAGTATGATGTTTGCCCTTTCTCAGTCAGCAGAATCCTCTCCTGATTACTGTGACCTTACAAAGGGGCTCTGCAATGACATTGGCCACTTCCCCCACCACCCCTGGGTGCAGGGAACAAAATCCCAACACTGATAGGCAGAAAAGCTGTAGCAAGACACTGCACCTGCAGCAATTCCTCAGGGCTGATCACCTCCTCCTCAATGTCCTTTCCACTCTGACTTCAAGCTGCAAGGATACAAACTGGCTGAGCTGGACAACCCTGGCAGCAGATCCTCATGTGGAACATTTTGAACGTGCTCTTGCCTCAGCCTGAGCCACTCTCTCTTCAACATTTCCTTCTTCAGCCACATTATTGCACAGCCAGCCCCAAACTCTGAGCTTTGCCAGCTCAGCTTTGTCTTGCTCTGGACAGTTTCCTCCCTAGAATCCCAGACTGGGTCAGGCTGGAAGGGCCCCCAGGGGCTCCTCTGGTGCCACCTCCCTGCTCCAGCAGGGCCATCCCAGAGCACAGGGCACAGCCGTGTGTCCACACAGCTCTGGAATATCCCCAGCGAGGGACACTCCACAGCCTCTCTGCACAATCTCTTCAGGGCTCAGGCACTGCCCAGGGAAGAAGTTCTGCCTCCTGTGCAGGGGGAACTCCCTGGGCTCAGTCCCTGCCCGTTCCTCTGCTGCCATTGCTGGGCCCCCGGAGCAGAGCCCGGGCCCTGCTCGGAGCCCTCCCCGCACACAGGGACACCCAGGCCTGAGGGCCCCTCTCAGCTGGGGCTCCTCTGGAGCCTGAGCAGCCCCAGCTCCCTCAGCCTTTCCTGGGCACTGAGATGCTCCAGGCCCTTCCTCATCTGTGCAGCCTCCGCTGGCCCCACTCCAGGAGCTCCAGGTCCCTGCTGGGCTGAGGAGCCCCGAGCTGGACACAGCACTGCAGAGGTGCCTCCCAGGGCTGGGCAGAGGGGCAGGATCCCCTCCCTGATCTGCTGGAAAAGTACCCCAGGATCCCACTGGCCTCCTTGGCCACTTTGTCCTTCCCCCCAGAGCTGTTTCCTTGTCTCTCAGCATTCCCTCTCATCTCATCTTCATCCGGTGGTTTTCGTTCTCCGGTGTCAGAGACACAAACACACAACAGCAGCATGGACACTGCAGCTCCTGGGAAATCTTCACAACAGGAATCCAAGCAGACCAGCTCTGCTCTTGCCTTGCCAGTCACAGAAAAGACAGAGGATATCACTGTCCCCCAACTGGCTGGGGACTTGAAAGGAAACCAGGACCAAAGAACTAAAAATTCAAGGATCAGCTGATGAACCAATACCAAAAAATGCAGGTTCAGTTTTTGGAGCATTAATTAGTGGTATCAACCTGATGAGCGAGAAAATTAAGGCAAGATTACAGAGTGGAGATGCTGCTATTTCTATTTTGCATGTAATTTTCATCCCCAAACAAACTGCAGTAGCTTAGCAAACACCAGTCTACTAACATGAGACAATTACAGACACATTTAGTAAAACAGGCAACTAAATGACTTTGTAATTACACTATTAAGCCAAATCTGGGGTGAAAGGGATAAAGGATTTGTGTCCCATATGACACTACAAAAAAAAAAAAAAAAAAAAATAAAAAACTGTGGAAAACCAAAAGAAAATTGGGAGTNTTAAAAAGCTGTGGAACACCAAGAGAAATTTGGTAGTTTAAAACAAGTATTTAGGCTGATGAAGGAGAGTGGTTATGGATCTCCTGGAAAACCATACTTGGAATTGAACTTGCAGCCATTCAAGCATAAACCACAGCTAATACTGAACAAGAATTCTGTGCTCTTAACAGGAATTACCGGCACAGAAAACACCATATTCCAGAAAGAGAGACAACTGCTGATATGACCAAGAATTTCTGTGCCCACAGAACAAAGAAACAAACCAGAAAGTCGAGTGTTCAGCTGGAATGAGCAGGGCAATATTCCTACTCCTGATGCAAAACCAGGGTGAGGAGGGCATAAAGCTGATTTTTTTCTCAGGCTGGCATGGCATGGTCTCTGTTGGGAGCTCTGCCATCTCCTGTTGCAGCATTGCTGAAACAAAAACAGATAGAAACCAAAGAAGGCCCTGAGAGCACCATCAGGCATAGAATCAGGCTGAATGGCGGCCAGAAGGGGAAGCAGGTTCATACACAACCCAAACCTTCATGCATCTTAATGCATTTATGCATTCACAAATACTCCACATTGATACCTACTTCCAAAATATCATTCATCATGTTACTGATTACAGGATGATCAAGAGACAGACCTGCTGATCACACCTGAAATTACTTTCTTGTAGAAGTTGTGTAACTCAACTGCAGCACCCACACACCCACCTGCCCTGCAGCTCTGGGTGAGGAAAAGGCATTTTATTCAGTTTATAATGTAATCACAGGCTCAGAAATCCTTCAGCACTCCCCACTACTAATGTGGTTCCTAGATCTTGTCACCCCTAGGGCTCATTTTGGGGCTCAGGGAGCACTCACAGACAACCCAGAGCTGCAGAAACAACCTGAGGATGACCAGTCCAGCGTGTGTCCTTATCCATGCTTTCCAAATGGGGGGTTACCCCAAACAACAGCAGACCCTCAGGGACCTTCCCTGTTATCTCAAAACAAGTTCTTTCCCTGGCGTGCAGGAGGCTGATCCACACAGAGTCGATGTATTTGATTTATTGACAGTTATGTGCAGAAAAAGGGGCTGGTGGCAAATCCCCAAAGCCAGCACAGCCACCACGAAAACTTGTCACTAGTTTAGCAAACAAAGGCATCAGTGTTCATTGGCTACACATCACCTAGTTCTCTTATTAATTAGTATTCTATCTTCTATTGGTTAATGAGGCTCTCGCTTCTCATGCTAATTAGTCCCACGCTCAGTCTTTCTCTTCTTTTGGGTCAGTGGTTTCTTGGGCCATGGGTCAGTGGTTGTGACCTGCCCCTGCTGGAATTACCTTGTACTCAGTTGGAGCTGATTTGGCTGAGTTGGCCTTATCAGTTTCTTCCTTATCTTGTGGGTTCTGCCAAATGTCCTTGTGGTCCAGAAATTCTGCAATGTGTCCACCATCAGTGCTACACCCTTCTTCCCAAGCTTTCTCAACCTCCCCGGGGTCTGAGATCGTTAAAACATGTCCAGCCCTGAACCTTAACATGGTAATTCCAAGTCATTTGTCCTTCTAACACCTGGACATCACTTAGACCTTGTTAGGTGCTATTTGTTCCACGGATTAAATGTCCCTTCTTCTTGATTTGGCTTGAAAGCATATAAAAATCAAACACCGAAGAACATCCTTCCTTAAGAAAATTTCAACCTATTCCAGCTTTTGCAACAAGGCAGCATGCTGTTTCATAATTCCCTTCTCATTCCCTGTTACACTCTGGGCAATTTGTTAACTATTTCTCTTGAAATGTCATCATCATTATCTAGGTGAGTCTACCAAAAAGTAATTGGTCTTTCGAACACCTGGACATCACTTGGAGCTTGTGAACTGCTGTTTCGTGGATAAAATCTCCCTTCTTGTTAGGCTGGAAAGTATACCAAGATGAAACACCGAAGAACATCCTTTCTTAAGAAATGTTTTACATATTCCACATTTTGCCAAACCACGACACCTCCGGGCGCTCAGTGCCGCCCTCAGCACCGGCCGTGCCCGCACGGGACCCCAGACCCTGAGCGCGGCCCTCCCGGGCGGGCGGCGCTCTCCGTGCGCTCGATGGCGGCGGGGCCGCTCTAGCTGCACTCTATGGTGCTGCTGCCGCTCTACCCGTGCTCCGTAGCGACCGTGCCGCTCTATCCCCGCTCTGTGGCGAGGGTGCCGCTCCGCCCGCGCCACCCGCCTGGCCCCGGCCGCCTGTGGCCGCCCTTGTCCCCGCTGTCTCTTGTGTCCCCGCTGTACCCGCAGCCCNCCCCGCCCGCCCCGCCTGTGCCCCCGGGCTGGGCGGCGGCCGCGGCCACAGCCCCGAGCGGTGAGTGCGGCTCGGTGTCCCTTGCTCCGTGGCCGAGGCCGGGGCTCGGCCTCACGGGGTCCGTGTGTGTGATTGTTGCAGGGCGCCCGCGTGTCAGGATGGCCCGGAGCGAGGAGGACGGCGGCAGCCGCTGCCCGGCCTGGTGCCCCGCTACTCCGTGCGGGAGGCCGTCACCTGGGTGAGGAGCAGCGCCGGGATACCTCGGGGGGCTCCCCGAAACAGAGCCGGGGACGAGGGGCCGGATGGGAACGGGAAGAGGGAGCGGGGCTGTTCTCCCTGACCCGTGTGCGCTTCTCCGTAGGGAGCTGTCGGCGCGCTGCTGCTGCAGCTGCTCAGGCAGATCGCGTGGCTGAGATCGCTGCCGGACGCCAGGACAGAGCGAAGGGTGCCTTGGCTTTCCTCGCTGCCCCCCCAGCCCACAGGTCAGCGGCTCTGGCCTGTGGAGGGCGGTGGGGATGCTGGATGGGATTCCTGCCTCGTGGTGTGTTAACGGAGCCTGGGAGAGGCTGACAGCCACTCTCAGGCCTTGAGGAGTGTGTCAGGAGAATTTCTGCTACTTAACGACTTGGAGCAGTCACACTTTGTGTGCTCTTACCTTTGTTTCCCACTGGATTCTGCTCCACGAACTTTCCTCCTGCTTGTCTGTGTGGTCAGAGGACACAGTCATCCACAGTCCGGTGTTGTTGCCTGAAGCAGACACAATTTCTGTGCTCTATATTACAGTGGTGACTGAAGCCTCAACCAGCTGTCCCAGTGAGCAGCTGGGGTCCCAGTTCCTGCAGAAGGCAAGTCTAGAGGCTGAACCAGAGAATTCATCCTCAGGCATCCCCTCAGGGCAAGGAGAGAGCCAGCCCTGGGCAGAAGGAGGTATGTGCCATGTGCTGCGGGGCAGGATACTTGTGGTAGAAGGACTTCGGAGTTCCCCCAAGGCAAGCTCAGAGCCAAGGAGTGTGTAGCCACTTATTTGACACTTGAAGAGGCAGGTGAGGGTGGAAAGGCAGAATTTCAGAGAGATGAATCGGGAGTCCAGAGACAGGAGGAAAAAAAATCTCCTGAAGGCAGAGACAAGGCTATGCTGTAACTGCAGGTGACAACAGCTTTCCTGACACTGCTCTGCCTTAGCAGACTGATTACAGCATCCAGTCCTGTTCTTTTATTGTGGACAGATGTTTGCAGCCAGAAGGATTCAGGAGGATGCTGCACCATTGATCTGGGAGACTGGTGTACATGGTGTGAAGCTGAAGGAATTATTCTTTTCCTGCAGGATGAGGATGCATTTCTGAGCTCTTATGCCATAGATAAGACAGTGGAAGGAGGTATCAAAGACATTATTAAAATGAGTTTTATAAAAATAGAAAGATAGACTCCAACAAAATTGAAGTCTCACCCAGGAAAGCGTGTCCTACATAGGGAATTTAAAGTCACACTAAGGAAGATCAGATGAGGCCTACAGCTCACTAGATATAGAAACACTGATAATGGCCTCAGGAAAGTTGTTGGAGCAGGAAGCCTGCTGAAACAGGTGGAAAGGGGACAACATTCAATAGTGGTGTAGAAGAGGCACATAAGGAAACCAGCCACAGATGTTGGCTAAATCAGGATAACAGACTGGTTTCGGTTGGAAGGGACCTTAAAGCACATCTTGTTCACTGCCATGGGCAGGGACACCTTCCACCATCCCAGGTTGCTCCAAGCCCCATCCGGCCTGGCCTTGGACACTTCCAGGGATCTAGAGGCAGCCACAGCTGCTCTGTGCCAGGGCCTCAGCACCCTCACAGGGAAGAATTTAAATAATGAAGGTGCTGCAGAAAAGGTCAGAGCTATTTCCCATTTTTTGCCTTCTTTCAGAATTTTGGCTGCCTCCTGTGCTGATTTCAGCTACTGCCAGTCGCTGCTTATCAAACCTTCTCCTGCCAGAGGTTACCATTCCCATCAGTTGGCAAATGGAGCATTTTGTTTCCATGTCTCCTAATTAACTCCAGGAAAACAGCCAGGTTAATTTACCTAAACTGCCAATTAGACTGTTTAACCCATCTGCTTTAGCCTGGAGCATATTAAGAAGCACTCCAGCATGGGCAGGTGACTGGACATGGACCTCTGGGAGGAGTGGTGGGAAGAAGTGGAGATAGCAATGCCTCCAGTTGGCACAGCTGAACATCCTGGAGTGAATGTGTGTCTGACAAACAGTTCCCTGCAGAGAGTCAACAGGAAGAGCTTTTAGGCAAACTGATAAATTGAACAGTGACGAGTCACTGAGGCCATGTGGTCTTTGTTCAGATGTTCTTCAGAAGCTGGGAAATGACTGAGCCTGCAATGATGGTCTGTAATCCCATGCTCAGACCTGCTCTGTGACCAGGGGAATGAGCACTGACAGATTGGACAGCTTGGCTTTTAGAAAGGGGTGGGTGGGTGTTTGTTCGAGGCACAGAACTGCAAAAAAGGTGATTGTAATTTGATAGAAACTCTGTTACAGGATAGAGGTGTCAGATGCTGGGATGAGTGGGTTGGATCAAAAGTCTTGGAAGGATTTAGGAAGCCATTTCTCAGGCCATCTTGCTCCCTTGCAGAGACTTGAGAGTTGTAAATCTATTAAGACTTCTTTGGAGAATTCAACAGGCATGTGGAGCAAGATTATCCAGCTTTTAGCTTTCTGGAAATCATCCAGACAGGACCTAAACCAAAGCTATCTGAAGAATTAAAGCTGATGTGAGGGAACACGGAGGGGTTACTCTCAGGCTGGTAACTCCTTAAAGCACAAGAAGGTTTTCGCCGTGGAGAGCCATGGCTGTAGGATTCCGCTGTCCTTTGTTAAACCTGTTCTATTCAGCACAGTCAGCAGTGATTTGGAGGAAAGAGGTGATGAGCGAGGCAACAGAAGCAGTAAATGGTACAAAATTATTCAGGACAGTCAAATCTGAAAGTCACAGGCAAAGACTGCACAAGAACCAAAACCAGGCTAATCCTCAGGTGGGTTAAACAAGTGTACACAGGGGAGTGTGGCTGTAAATACACATGCAGAATGAGGAGTGTCAAATTAATAATTGTCTTGCAGAGGGAACATTTGAAGTCACTGTGGATGTGCTTTTGATAAGGTTAAGTCAGTGCTCGGCAGCAGTGAGGCCAATTAAATGTTAATTATGGTAAAGGAAGGAGCTGAGGACAAGGCAGTGCCGTGGGTTCATGTGAGTCTGGGATTCAGCCACGTCTTGAACACTTAAGGAAAAGACAGCGTCTGAAAAACACGGACAAAACTGCAGAGAAAAGATGACAAGGAGACAATTACATCCAAATAGAGACTGACTCTTCAGCTTAAAAAAAGAAGTGGCAGAGAATGTGCTGGTGCTCTGTGAAACTAAAAGTGTTGAGAGAAAGAGAACAGGACCATCTTTTTCATAATCCACATATTAAAAGGCAGCACAGAAGGGTCAGGTAGCAAGTTTGGAAAAAAGCAAAAGGCATTTTGTGTTTGGCCAGGGCCCAGGTAAATTGTGGAACTCGCTGGTACAGGCCAGAAGTACAAGTGGGTTCCAAGAAGTGATTAGGTAAAATTACAGATTGAAATTAGACTTAATTGGTCCAGCCAAACCTCCTGCTCAGATCACAGAACAGCTGATTGCTGGAAAGTTCTGCCAGGGAGAGCGTGACTTTATAATCCCTGTTCCTCACCCTTTCTGCCCAAGCATCTCCAACTGTCACTTGTCAGAGATAATATATGTCAGAAATAATTTGATTTTGCTCCATACATAAGTCCTCGGGTTACATTCCACATTATGTTGTGCATCCCATTTTGTGGGAATTTATGGAGAAAAGTCAGAAGGAAGAGATTTGATAATTTGCACTGAAGAGCCTGAAAAAATGCAGGGTTTTGTCATGTGAGAAGTCCTGGGAATCTTTCCGTGGACAGTGAAGCTTGATGATCCCTTTCTTTCACTGCATTTTGCTTTCTACAGAAAAGCCTGCCTGAGGTACAGGATTTCTTTTTCCTGGTGTTTAGCTACTGAAAGGGGTTGAGGCTGGCAAAATGAGGATACAGCAGGAAGCTGGGGAGAGCAGAAGGAAGGGAAGGACAGACGCCTGGCAGATGATGCCAGGGAATCTGGTAGCAAAGCTTTGCCACGAGAGAACAGAGCTCAGAGTGGAGCAGAATGTACCTCCCCTGCTCCAGTTTGCTGTTGCCAGCAATGGCAAGGGATCTTCTGGAGAGAATTCCATGTCCTTACCCTTTCTCCGGATGTTTCAGTTCATTTCCAGACTTGCTGGTGCTGGTCTCCCTGTACAGTGACAATCTGCTGTTAGTGTGGCAAAGATCTGTGTGATGGATCCCAACATCCCAGCTTTCCACAAGAGCCACTCCAATTGTAATGTAGCACAATAGGATAAAAATCTATTCCTTTGTTTAAAAAGAAAACTTTAGGAGATTAACTTAAAAATTGCTTTAAATAGCATTCTGTATATTGCTATTATCAAGTCCTCAGCTCTGTGTTCACATCTTATTTTTTTCCATGCAATTCTTGCCTCACTCCGAGGCTTTTTTGCTGGAAGTTAAAGGCACAGAGTGAGCAAGCAGGTGATTACAGCCACTCTCAGTGTTACAGCAGCCGAATGATGCCCTGGGGAGTTGTATTTTACCCCTGGCAGAACTGTAAAATTCGTTATTTCAATTCTGAGATTACAGACACTGCAGAAGTGTGTTTTCGTTTCAAAGCACAATGAAACCAATTGGAAACAGTGAAATTTTCCATGAGGCAGAAATGCTGGATTTTGGCCAGCTCTTGTTGTGACTTCGTTCTCGTGGATGTTTTGGGATGAGCAATGTAGGCTGTCTATGAGAAGATTATTAATTCCTCATTTGGAGCTAGCTGTGAGCAACACTTGATTAGTCCAGGATGAACAGGGAGGAAAGACAAAAATATTTATTAACTGCTGAAGATGTGAGTGTTGGGCATCCAGAACACTGAAAGCTCGAGATTGCATGGAAAAAAGGCTATGCAGTCATGTTGTATCATGGCATGGGTTTGAAGAAGTAGAAAAGAAGTTGCACAGAAAATTCCAGCTGTGATATTCCCATCTTTTAAACATAACCTGAAAAATAATTTAGCTTACCCAGCCTCAAAGGTGAAGCTGAGGGAATTCAGGTCTCCCAGAGAAGCTGTGGCTGCCCCTGGATCCCTGGAACTGTCCAAGGCCAGGTTGGACAGGGCTTGGAGCAACCTGGGATAGTGGAAGGTGTCCCTGTCCGTGACAGGGGGTGGAACTGGATGAGCTTTAAGTTCTTTTCCAACTCAAAGCATTCTGGGACTCTGATCCTTTAGGAGAGGGGGCTGGGTGTCAGGATCAGCTGATCCATGTGTTTTCCAGGTTTTCTCTGGCAATGATAACCCTAGTGTGGGGAGGTCACTGGGGTTTGAGTGAGGAGGGGTTTCCTGTGGTAGTGGGACATGAGGTGCTTGTGCAGGCTGACAGAATTCAGAATTAGTGGCTGTTTATTTTGCATGGTTCAGTGGTTTGTCCAAATTACATTTTCACAGTAAACAAGGAATCTCTGATTTAGGAGTAGACATCTGTGTGAAATGTACAGTTTCTTGAAAGCATGGATGTACTAATGCTGTTTAAACAAGTAGTGGGAGAATTCTTAATACAACCCATTTTTTTCCCATGGGATTTGCAGTTGTATGTGTGGCAAAAACCCAAATTACATCACGAGGGAGATACATGAACAAGAGATAGCGTGTTACAGTGAGAAATACCAGATAATTTGATGCCTGGTCTGCAAAGAAATGGAAAGCACAACTAATAAATTCGCAGATTATACTACTTTTGGTGGAGTGATGCATAGAAATCATGTTTGCTATAGTGATCTTGCTTGTTGGGTGAGTGGGGCCTGTTCAGATAACACACATTTGAATACAGCCAGGGGGGAATTGTTTGTCTGGGAATAATGAGGCTGCAGCTGGCACATGGGCTACGGCTTCCTGCACACTGTGCCACAGTCCAGGCACTGCAGGGAGCACTCCTGCCTGTTGCACACCTCATTGCTGCTGCTGTGCTGCCACAAGTGCTTGTGGAGCCAAACAGTGCCAGCAATCAAGGAATCAGGCCCTAAAAGGGCGTTTTTTTCACTTGTTTTGGCTCCCACACAGCTTGAGAGGGAGACGTGGAGAGGGCACAGCTACTGCTGGTGTGAGCAGCTCTGGCTCAAAGTGATCCAGGCTTCAGCACTTGGAGTTAAATGTCCAGCAGGATCCACCTGCTTGTGGTGATCAGGTTAAAAATACTTGGCCTCAGCGTGTGTGTCCTCTTTGTGGAGGTCATTGTCCTCTTAGAGTGGCTGGAGTAAATGCCACTGTAATCACTGCCAGCACAATTCTGCTCCGAGCAAGGTGGCTTAGCTTTTTCTGTAGATGCTCTGTTAGATAATTCTGATTGAAACTGGTAACATAGTGCTGAACACGTGGCTGTCCCAGTGGATCTGAGCGGGCAGGATGAGCTGAGGGGGCAGAGGGGGCTGGTCTGATGCATCCAGATAGCAGGGCTGATCATCCCCTGGCAGAGCTGTACCCTGGAAAGAAATGTCCTGGAGAAGGAGTTAAGGAGGCAGCACCTCAGCTGAGGGCTTGGGGGTAATGCCCTGAGCAAGCTGGGCAGTGGGAGCTGGGGCACAGTTCTGATCCACCCTTCCTGTGACACTGGTGAGAGGGTCTGTACCTCAGTAACAATGTTGGGAATTCAGGAATAGTAGCAAAAAGTCATAAAATTAAGCAAGTCTGGCAGAAAAGTGCTGCAGTTGAAAGACATGAATGGTGCAGTCTTTTTAGAATCACAGACAGGAATCAAGAGGGGCTGATTAGTCGTGTCAGGACTTTCAAAAGGAGGAATTGGCTTTTTAGTAAAGAAGAAAAAGCCTAGAAGAGTCAGTGCCTGGGAGCAGAAAAGCAGAGTAGAAGTACTTTAATTTGAAATGAAGCACAGAGGTTTAAAGCAGTGATTACAAGTTACTGGAACACACATCTAGGAGAAGCAGGAGATTCTCTACCTTTTGGTGTCTCCAAATGAAAACCAGGGGCCTTTCTGGAGGAGCTGCAGCCGCAGGGCTGGATTCCTGTGGCACGTGGTTGCTTTCGCTCCAAAGGTCAGGTTGGTTGGTATTCCTGCTGTTCTTAATGTCCCTGACTGAATAGGAGATCAGTCCTTTAGGAAGGATCTGTGGAATAGAGAGGATGGAAAGAGGAAAAGATGCAGCATTGCTTAACCTTGCTTTTTTGTTGGTTTTTTTTCTTTTAATGCAGGGGAGTTCCAATTCCAAATCCCTGTGAGCTCCGGAGTGGGGCCAGTTCTCCACAGTGCAGAGGTATGGTTTCATTTTCCACACCCCCTGTCTGCACCTTCCCTGCAGGAACACATCCCAGAGCTACCCCAAGCACAGCCTGAGCAACTCTCACACAAGAGTGGAAGAAGAAAGGAGGAGGGGTTATACTGGCCTCTGTTTTAGCCAGAGCAAAATTCCAGGATTTACAAACTGTTATCACCATCCTTTGAGGTATCTGTGTAACAGGGCTGCTGGCAGGGAAGCACTGAAAGGAAATGGGGAAAAATACCAAACCAAGCAACCAAACAAAAAACCAAATTCAGCAGCACCAGTGTGTTCCTGTGTATTTGCATTTTGATGTAATCTTTCACTAGGTGATTACATGCTGTTGCTATTTTGGTTTTTACCAGACAACCCATGACTGGGGAAGGTGGTGTCACTCCTCCAAACACTGCAAATCAGGGCTGGCTCTTGTCTGTTAAAGAGGGAAGCACTTGGGGCTTGAAGAGAGTGCATCAGCTCGAGTGTCACAAGGCCATAAATTATATTATTGTTCTTGTTATGTTTAAACCTGCCAATTCTTTGCAATTCACATCTTAGATGCAGATAATTCCCTTTTTAAAAAATCAGTCAGCTGAGCAATTGCTCAAGGACACTCTGAGCAGAGAAGAGGTAAATTCAGTTTTTAGGAGAGTGAGTTCCCTCCAAAGGCACCAAGAAGGCATCTGCTAAGGGGGTGAGCATGGATCTCCCCATCCTGGGGGTGCCACTTGTGCAGGTCTGTAGGAGGAGCCATGAGCTGGGTCCTAGGGCACAGAGCAGATCTCAGGAGGGGCCTTGGTCCCTGTCTTGGCCTCTTGGGAGTAGCCCTGCGATCAGCAGTGGAGCTGTGGGTGCCAAGGGGCATTTTCCCGACTTCCTCTTGTGCACTGAGCTCTGCTGCCGCTCGATGGCACTCAGGGTGTGGAGCTGGACTGGGCTGAGCCCTTCTGTTCATCACCAGGAGGAAGGGAATTGTCTGTGTCCTGCAGGGTTTCAGCAGCACTGGGCAGTGCTCAGTCCAGCTGAGGGGTGGGCTCAGCTGGAACTGGGTAAAGCCCATGCAAAAGTGGAAGGTGTTGGCAGGGACTGTGCTCTGGGCATGATGAGGGAGAGGGAGCAAGGGATAATGTTATTTTTGGAGCGGGGAGTTATCTTAGAGTCATAGAATATCCTGAGCTGTAAGGGACCCACAAGGATCACCCAGTCCAGCCCCTGGCCCTGCACAGGCACCCCAACAATCCCACCCAGTGCATCCCTGGGAGCTTTCTCCAAGCACTCCTGCAGCTCTGACAGCCTCGGGGCCGTGCCCATTCCCTGGGGAGCCTGGTCAGTGCCCAGCACCCTCTGGGGGAAGAACCTTTCCCTGATCTCCAGCCTGACCCTGCCCTGGCCCAGCTCCAGCCGTTGGCTGGGTGCTGTCCCTGTCCCAGGGCGCAGAGCTTGGAGCTGTCCCGGCACGGCCCCTCAGGAGGAGCTGCAGACTGCGGTGAGTAGTATCAGGTATTTGCCAAATTCTGAAAGATCTGATGATGCCTGAGAGGCTGCACCAAGCTCCCTGGCCAGAGGGGAGGGGAGCAGTGTCATACAGCTTCCCCAACAAGGTGGCTGCATAGGACACGGAGGTTTTTGTGTGGACACACGACTTCACCCTCCTCATGACTGTACTACAATATAAACAGGTCTCACTGCTTGGTTTCCAAGCAAGAATCTCTTCCAGGGTTGATATGATTTAGCTGTCTTTAATAGCTTTTCTCTTTGACTCCTCAGGGTCACCCAGCTCAGCGAGGGCATTTAGAGGAAGCCGCTTTCCAATTGCAGCAGATTTTCCGAATTGATATTTCCATTGCATTGAATATCCTTGGTAATGTGGAGTTGGTTTTGTTTTGCCCTTAAACCACAGGTTTCTCATTTTGGAGGACCTCCAAATGGTTGCAGGTCTTGTGAGAAGGCAGGGATGGCAAATACCCAAGCTGAAGCCTCCTTTCAGCAGTTTTAACTGTGCTTGGAGAGATTTATTGCCCTTTGTCCCATAGTGCCACCTGATTTATCTCAGCATATTTCAATCCAGGCTTGCTTGAAGCCTGCACTGTTGTCCTGACATCTGTAGTTGGAAATTAAGCCATCTCTGTCTTTTTTGCAACACAAGATGCCATATCCTTGTATCCTTCTTTTATTGTCTGAGCTCACAGTTTTCCTGGCAAGCTGAAAAAGCAATTGCAGGATTGCAACTCTAAGAAAAGCAGAAGGAAGATGCAATGATCTAAGAAAAGTCCCTGCCCTATATACACCACTAGTTGCAGCACTGAAAAGCAAGTTGTTTCTGTGTGAGCCATACGTTGTGTTAGCCTGTGATCCCTCCTCGCCACGAGCCTAGAAAAATCCCTAAAATGCAGTGTTGCCATTTTTCTTATGGAAACTGTGGAGTGAGGGTTGGTGAGCCAGCTGGAAGTGGCCCAGAGCACTTGGCGTGAGCCAAGGAAGGCCCAGTGGCTGTGGGGGAGGTTGCCGCATTGGAGGCTGGGTTGTGGCTGTGTGCTTTTCCCTGTTTTCCCTGGTTTTAGGCTGTGTTTTCCTCAGGGATTGAGAGCATGAGGGTGGGGCACAGCCGGGTCGCCTTCACCTGCTTCAAACTGGCTGCAGATCGGGGCTACAGCAAAGCCCAGTTCAACGTGGGGCTGTGCTACGAGCACGGCAAGGGCACGGAGAAGGACTTGGAAAAGGTATCCAGGGCTTGTGGGCTTGGGTGTGGGCAGCACACACCAGGAGAGGGGTCTTTGTTGGGTGCTTGGAGCTTTGTTGCTTTTATATGGGTGGGAAAGTCATGGAATATGGTGAGCTGGAGGGCACCCACAGGGATCATCCAGTCCAGCTCCTGGCCCTGCACCGACATGCCGACAATCCCATGCTGTGCATCCCTGGGTGCATTGTCCAAACGCTCCTGGAG
Organism: Dasyornis broadbenti; assembly: GCA_013397935.1. Classification (NCBI taxonomy): domain Eukaryota; kingdom Metazoa; phylum Chordata; class Aves; order Passeriformes; family Dasyornithidae; genus Dasyornis; species Dasyornis broadbenti. Next base: position 191,949 of record VZRN01000229.1, read on the forward strand.
ATCTGGCAGCCTCGGGGCCATGCCCATTCCCTGGGGAGCCTGTTCAGTGCCCAAGCTCTGAAGACTCAGTAGAAAATGCTGGAAATAATAAAAATTGCAGCTTTGCAGAGCTTCCTTCAGTGCCATCGATACCCTCAGAGAGGTGCTCTGAGATCCCCTTTCCCACAGCTTATGAGGGTTCTCCAGGTGCACAGGCTGTGCTACCAGCACCCAGCGGGGTTCCAAGGAGAAACCTGTCATGTTGCTGTATTTAAGACACCACTGCACATCCCAGGGCTTCACAGATCTCCAGTTTGGGTCCTGTAACTACAGACTGCCACCTAGTGCAAGCTGGCCAGCGCCTGCTGGAGCTGGGAAGAGCTGCAAAGGCTGCTTGGTTTGAGTCATTGTTGGCCCAGTGCTACCCCCTTCAGCTTGGGGAGGTTTGAGTAGAGCAGGCAGGGTGGTGCCAGGGCTCTGGGGTAGTCACAGTCCAGTGTTTCACTTAACCAAGCTGAAGTTCTCCAGCAGGGAGGTGTGGGAAGGCTCTGGGGAGGGATGCAGCTTGTGATGGATCTAGACAGAGAGGTTAAGCCTGAGTGGAGCCATGTCATGTTCAGGGCATGCGTTACCTGGGTTTCTCTTTCTCCAGGCAGGTTTTTATTACTGCCAGGCAGCCAGCAGCTGTCACCCCATGGCCCAGTACCGCTACGCCAGGTTCCTCCTCCAGCACAGCCCTGGCAACGATTGGGACAGGCATCACAAGGCTGTGACACTCCTGGAACAAGCAGCAGTGGCTGGGGTTACAGAGGTTGGTGTCCACAGCGTGGCAGGTCCTAGGAGACAGCCAGCAGAGAGCCCTGACTGAAGGCTTGGAGCCACAAGACATCCTGGAAAGCAGTGTTTGTGAGACTGGAAGCAAAAGCCTTCCAACATATTTATCCCCGCTCACAGCAGCGGGGTTGGAACTAGAGGATCTTTAAGGTCCCTTCTGACCCAAACCCTTCTCTGATTCTTTGTTTATATTCTTGGCAATGTCTGGGAGACAGCCCTGCCTGCACATGCAAACCGCTGTGTCACACGTTGGTTGGCTGTTGTTAATACGGCTCTTACATTAAACCTTTGGCTTAGGAGAGCTGACCTGTGGTTGAAAACACAGCTCAGTTTTCATCTTCTCTCAATTCTAAGAGTACAGGTCGCTGTGCTGGGAACTTCCAGTGCTTGAAGCAAGAACAGATCCTCATTTTGTATCTGTGACTTCCCGAGATGACTCATCTGTGCAGATCTGTGTATCCTGCCCTCCTTTCCCACTCCTCAGGAGATGCATTTAGGCATGTGCCATCTTGTCCTGGGAAGGCCAGTCTGGCAGTGCCTGTGCCTCCTGTAGGACACTGTCCAGGGGATGCATCTGCTGGATCTTAGGGACAGGTCACGAGTGGGAGCCAGTCCCACTGTGGCTCTGACTCCCACAGGGAAATCTGAAATGATATTCTGGGTCTCAAATGTGATTTCTTTGTGTTTACCATGTCCTGCTGATTTTTCCTAGGACAGCCCTGCCTCTCTCAACAGCCCGTGCACAAGCAGAGTCCTTACCACACTGCCACAGTAACCCCAGCATTTGAGCAGCTTGAAAAATCAGTAGAGGAACTGAGTAATTAAAATCCTGGCTGATGTGGACTGTGTGGTTTTGTTGCAGGCACAGGCTTATCTTGGAGTGTTCTACATGAGGGGACTGCAGCCCCAGGAAAAGAGAGGTCTGAAGTACCTGCTGCTGGCAGCAAACAGCGGTGTAAGTAATCCCTCTGCCAGGGATTGTCCTCAGTTTGGGACCTGCAGGAGGCAGATTCCGGGTTTTTTGGAAATGGGAGCGAGCGTCCAGATTTTACTGCACAATGTGAAAGGACAGAGTGGAGCCTTGGTGCGTTTTGGAGAGGAGAGAGGCCCCAGGCACAGACCCTACAGACCATGGAGGCAGAGACAGCCCTGTTGGGCTGGAGGAGTTCCTACAGCACCAGTGCTCGTACCCAGCTACCAGAATTGTGCAGGTTTCCCATTATGGAGCATCTACACCCTCTTCAGTCAAAATCTTTCACTACTGCTTCACTTTGAGAAGTTTGTTGTGTCTGTTCAAATCTCTTCTCCCAAATTGGCCTGTTGTTTCTTTTCTTTTATAGAGAGGCTGAACAGACTATTTCTGGATTTATTTTTTAATTCTGAGACTTTTAACATACATAAATACTTGAATCTTCATTCAGCCTTTCCCCATTGTTGCTGTTTTTTTTCCCAGGTCCCCAGGAATCTTCTTGCTTGCACTTTCCCAGTAACCTGGGCTTTTTTCTTTGAAGGGCAGTGTCACAATGTGAGCACAGCACTCTCCTGAACCCCCATCAGCATTTAGAGGAGCAGAAATGTGGATCCCATGTCTTGCAGCCAGGTTTCTGCATCCCACAGTTCTGTTTCTTTCCAGCACTGCGACACTGTCCCCTTGTTTTCAGCTGCATTGTAATGGCCAGACTTTTTTTTTTCCTGAAGAACTTGTTCATTTTAACTTCAGTTCCCCCAGCTTTTGTGCAATGGAAAATAATGAATAGCTATTGCCTTTTCTGCAGGCTAATAGTTCTGGTTGTGGTGCCCTTTAGTGTGTCCTCTCTGAGTCATTTCTTTTTCAGGCTGCACAGTGCTGGTTTAGTTTGTCTCTCCGTGTAGTTAAGCTGTTCTACTTCGCTTGTCAGTCTTCTCCCTATTTTTCTAATTCTCCTTTGACCATTTTAAGATGCTTGGACTAAAACTGGACTCAGGATGGAGGTATGCCATGGATCTCACATAATGAGATCCTCTGCTTTGTTCTGCATTCCCTTCCAATAATTCCTAATACTGTTTGCCCTTTGCCTGACACTGAGCAGTGATTAGATGGGCTCAGGGAACCATCACAGTGTGATACCCAAATTTCTTTCTGTAAGCACTTCTTTGCATTTGGCAGTGCTGTTCCTTTGTGATTGTGTGGCCCACTCCTTAGTCTTGTGAGATCTTTAATTAATTCTTTATAGTAAGTTTGACCACTCTGAATAACATCATTGTAAACTTTGGCACTTAGGTTTTCACCGTCTTTCCAGAATGGAGACACTGTCAGTCTGATGGGACTAGGCCCGACTTGCCACAGCAGCTCAGACATCACAACACACAGTATTTCATTCTAAATCTGCTAAAGATCTCTCTTAAGCTGCATCCTTGGCTCCTTTTTTCCAGCCTGGAGTCAGATGTTTATGCCGAACAATATCACATTGAATTATCCCATTAAACAGATGATTGGCATTTATGGGTAATACCTTAACAACACAAAATCTGGCAGGTAACTGCAGCTCCTCAGATGCACCCCTGGCATGTTTTGGTCCCAGCCATGGCAGTTCTCAGACCCCATCTCTGTTTCCCAATGGATGCTGGCTGTGGATGCTCCAGAGCCTCAGCCTTGAGGGCAGGCTGATCATGGGCTTCCTGGGATGTACCCGTTTTCCTGGGGTAAGGAAGGGCTCCGTGGACAGGTTCACTTCCCATTACCCTGGAGTTGGAATTTATGTTTAGTTGGCTGAAAGAATGCTGGGTATGGATGAAGCAAGGACAGCACCATTTAGTGCGACTCCAGAAAAAGGAAAACAGGCACAAAAAGTCATGGATTCAGCATTTCTTTGGTTGTTCGTCTCTGCTAGAGCTGAGCAGGGAACTCTGACAAATGTTTTTCCAACATGAGAGCTGTGTTCTACTTTGGTTCCCACTTTTTATCCTCCCTTATTTTCTAGGTGCAGACACAGAATATAAACCCCTATTAAAGAGTTTTGTTGGAGAACTGAGCCTGACCTCCAGATTTCCAAGGGTATCACAGACACTTCTGCCGTGCTAATTTGGGGATCTCCTCTCCCTGCAGTCTTGGCTCTGAGGTGCTCATCCTGTGTGAGATGCTTGGTGCAGTACTCTCCTGATTGAACCCTATCTCTCGTCACAGCTGAAGTGCCAATCCTTCAACGTGTTTATCTCATCTCTAAAGGAGTTTATTGCTGTCATAAACTGAGACTTGCAACATTTTGCAAAGCACCCACTCACTGAGTTCTTCTCTTGCCTCTACCAGCTACATCCCAGACAGCAACACTTGCAATATGTTCTTTTCTCGTGGCTTTATTAAAACTTGCTACTTACTTGGGGTTTTTTTCTTTCTTCTTTTTTCTTTCTTTTTTTTTTTTCTGCAAAGCCTTGTTTAGATCATGTTTCTGGAAGTCACACTCTTCAGGTTGTGCTGCTGGCTTTGTTGCTGGAAAGGTCTGTGTGACCACAAGTCCGTGCAGTCTTTTTAATGTCTTCAGGGGTGTCATCCAGCTTTCCTGCTATCTGAGACCCTTTTCCTCCCACTGGATCTCACAGATAAAGTGCACAACTGACACAGAAACATGTCATGGGTTTGGATTTGGCTTCACTGCAGTGACAACCTTTGCTTTCCAGTTCATTCCCAGCAGTTACATATGTCTGAGTGGTTCAGGTGCTTTTTCTCTAGTGCATATTTGCTTCATTTACTTCATTTCTGCTGCTTGAGATTTCTGCTGGAATAGAATTAGGTGGGGCTGAGCAGGAGAGTGCTGCACTCTTGTGTTAAAGGGGAATCTCCCAACCCTTGGCAGCAAGTAGCTCTGTGCCATTTGTGATGTTTTTACAAGATCTGGGCTTGAAATGTCTTAGGGCAGTCCCAGGGTGTGCTCAGAGTTTGGGTGGGATCAGGATGTGGCGCAGTCAGGGCTGCCCAAGACACCTCAGCTCTGACCTCTAAGACAACTGGGATGCTCTGCAGAGCCAGCTGCTCCTTTGTTCCCCTGACACAGCTCTGGGTGTTGAAGGGAAATCAGTGAATTTAATTGGAAAGGCATAGGAAGGAGCAGAGTCAGAGATTCTGCTTCTCTCCAGGGGACTAAATTACTGAAGATACAGACTGAGGGATAGAGGGGTAAACTTAAGAAGGTGAGTAAAGATAGAGCAGTAAACTTAAAGAAGGTGTTAAAGACTCTCTGTTTCTTTTTCTGTTGGCACTTTTCCCTGTGCTGCTTGCTGTGCCAGGATGCCCAGAGCAGGTACCACGTGGGCGTGTGCTACGAGCAGGGCCTGGGAGTGCAGCAGAACCTGGCGGAAGCACTGAGGCACTACCGGCAGTCGGCGGCTGCTGGGAACAGGCAGGCCCGGGAGAGACTGCAGGCATGGGAACAGGAGCTGCAAGGTACCAGGGGCAGCAGGGCACCGGGAGCTGTGGGACTGTGTGGGGGAGTGACCCCGTGAAAGTGGAGCCTGTATTGCCAGAGGAGGGGTCGCACAGGGCCACGGCACAAAGAAGTTCTTTGTACTGAAGGGAAGGCACCACTTTTCTTTCTCAGTTCTTTCCACTTCTTAGCAGCTCTTTCCAGTCCAGCTGAAGTGGCGAAAGCTGTTCCCATAATATGATGTGTCACGGAATCATTTGTGTTGGAAAGACCAACCATGCCCTGTGGGGGCACCAGGCCCAACATCACTCACCGGGCCAGGGAGGGGATTGTCCTGCTCTGCTCTGCACTGGGGTGGCCTCACCTCCACTTCTGGGCGCAGTTTTGGGCACCACAACATGAAAAAGACATTAAGCTGTTAAGGAGTGTCTAAAGGAAGGCTGTGAGGATGGGGAACGGTCTGGAGGGGAAGCCTTGTGAGGAGCAGCTGAGGGCACTGGGCTGGTTCAGCTGGAGCAGAGGAGAGTGAGGGCGGAGTTCATTGTGGATTTCACCATCCTCCTGAGGGGCAGTGTAGGGACAGCTCTGAGCTCTGCTCCTTGGGACCAGGGACAGGACCTGAGGGAATGGCTGGAGCTCTGTCAGGTGGGGTTTAGGTTGGATATCAGGAAAGGTTTTTTCACCCAGAGGGTGGTTGAGCACTGGAACAGGCTCCCCAGGGAAGTGGTTGCAGCACCAAACCTGTCTGAGTTCAAGAAGCATTTGGACACTGCTCTCAGGGCTGCACAGGGTGGGATTGTTGGGGTATTTGTGTAGGGGCCAGGGGTTGGACTTGATGATCCTTAGGGGTCCCTTCCAACTCAAGATATTCTGTGATTCTGTTGTTGAATGATCATCAACTCCAGCCTTTGACAGTGTCAGTAATATCTTCTTTTTCTGTACTTTCAGATATGGACACAAAACATCCATTCCCTTCAGGATTAAGAACCTCCTTGTCTAGCCCTAATTTCTGGACTATTGAGCCTGTGTCTGCAGGTCTCCACAGCACCCAGCCAGGACAGTGTGCCCTAACCCTGCCCCACTCGTGGAGCACAGACAGACTCCACATGATGCTGCTGAGCAGTGCAGGATGGAGCCGTGCCTTCAGAACCAGGACAGTGCCACTGGAGCTGCAGGGCTGGGAGCCTCACCACTGCTGGCAGTAGAGCAAGGCAGTAAGTGAGACAGGCAGAGACAGTGAGACAGGCTGCCTTGGCAGCCCTTGGTGTGGACTGGAACCAGGCTGGCAATGAATGGAAAGAGAAAGCTTTCTGTTCATGGAACAGGAGGCATTTTTAAATACCAGGGGTTTGGGAATAAACCTTGTGATGTCTCCTACACCAGGTCCTGGTCCTCTGGTCCTCTTATCAGCCACACAGGCATGTTGCTTCTGCACCAGCATTTCTGTATTAGAGTCATGCATAGACTCCCACCATGCCAGTGGCACAGGGTGCCCAGAGAAGCTGTGGCTGCCCTTGGATCCCTGGAAGTGTCCAAGGCCAGGTTGGATGGGGCTTGGAGCAACCTTGGATGGTGGAAGGTGTCCCTGCCCATGTCAGGGAACAAGACAAGCTTTAAGGTCTCCTCCAGGCCAAACCATTCTGTGACTCCACACCACAGTGGTGTGATTTGGGGTTATAATTCCAGTAGTCATGCATGTCTTGCGCATGGTCCCCCAGTGAGATTTACAAGCCTCCATATGGGGACGTTGGCAGCTAACCCTGGCATTGTCCTGGCCCACGCCCTCTGAGGCAATTTGCTCTCTCTTGAAGGCAAGTCCTTGCAGTCGCTCTGCTACCAGCACAGTCTGGGCTGGCTCTGTGTTTCCATTACAGCAGTTCAATCTGCTTTCAAACGTGGGCAAGCAAGAGAGTGAATTCTTGTTATTAGGACACAGTTTTGTATGGGATGTGACAGATCCACCTGTACCAGTGAGAGTGGCAGCTGTCCCCAGTCATGCTGCCCCGTGTCAGTGTCCTTCTGTCCCCAGTTCTTATTCCTGCAGCCCTGGCAGTGAGCTGCTCCACACCTCTTTGAGACACAAATGAGCAAGGTTTGCTTCAAAATTCATCTTGTCCCTGTTTGCTGAGCGCGCCAGCTCATTTTCAGCAGAGTGGATAAGGGATGCTCCCAGCGGGAAGGCACCACTGGCAGGCAGCAGCAGCAGGCAGCTGGTGTGATAATTTCTTCCACTGGGGCAGGTGAATCCGGAAAAAGGCATTTGTTCACACCAGTTTAAACTGGTTCAAGGGCATCTGTGCAAACTCTCCAGCTTCCTGTGGCCATGGTGCTCTGGTGCTTTGTGCAGATCAGGCTCTGCAAAACAAAGGCAATGGCCCCATCCTGAACTTCTCCACGCAGCAAGGGAGGGGCACAGCCAGCCCTCAACACATCTGATTGTTCTTCTAGTCTGCTCTCTCCTTTTGCTCAGACCAAACTTTCTTAGACCATTTCCTTTATCAAGCAGCATACAAGGAGCAGGAAATTCCTGGGGTGGATTTCCTATGCTGTGATAATCCACAGCGTGCTTACGCATTGGTCAGGATGGGAGAGGGGCTGGGGGCTTGAAAGCAGTTTGCAGAATCAGGAAATTGAACCAAGAGGGAGGAATTTGTTTCCTTTTAAACCTGCTTGTTATAAGGTGTTTTTGTGTAAGGATTGTCCTCTAACAGGCACATCAAAGCAACTCTGCCGAGAGAGATGTGAGGTTGTGCCGGGTGTTTGTCCCTCCGTGTGTGCTCCCCAGGTGCAGAGGAATCCCACAGGGTTGCATCTCCTCAGTCACAAATGCCTCCCTCCTGGTTTGCACAGCTGCATCTCAGTTAGAATTTGGCTCTCTGACATTGTTTTGGTGCAAGAACCTGTTTTGTTTGTAAAACAACCGGCAAGATATTTGTAGCAGAGCAGCAGCATGAGCAGGCCAGACCAAACCCATTCATGGATGGATGCCAAGCATGCACTCATCTGCACAAGCGTTTTGGAGACTCCAAATAGAACTGAACATTTTGGATATTAAAAAGTCCACCTGGGGAAATCGTACTCTATTGCTCTTGTCATTTAGTCCCAAGAGCAACAGAAAGGGGTAACTTTCTCATTTACTCTGCTTTAAATTATCTGTGTGATTGTCTGGTGCTGTGGCTGTGTGTACACCTAAAGCTGGGAGCTGTCACCTCCAGGTATATGGAAAAGAACAGGCGTAGGACATCTGAGATGATCCAGGAGAGCCCAGAAGCCCTTACCTGCCCTTCCCACGCTGCTGCACGAGCCTGTGGGTTAGCACCACTGCTCTTCCCTTCTCCAGGAGTTCAGAGCCACAAACACCTGGGTGCTTCTTCCTCTGTCACCAGTATCTTTGTTTTCCTACCCATGCCATTATCCCAAAACTGTCTTACAGCTCCCAGACAGACAGATCAAAGTGAAAACCCATAAAAAAGGGTGAAGCTTGTGACTGAATATTTCAAAACAGTGTTTTCACGCTTCCCTTTTCCCAGGTTACCTTTGGCAGACTCCAGCCATCTGTTGTCTGCTTTTGGATGAGGTCTGTGCTCCAAAATCCAATGGCCTCAAAGGAGAGAATAGAATAGAATGGAATCACTAAGGTTGGCAAAGACCTCTGAGATCATCGAGTCCAACCTGAGAGTGAACCCCACCTTGTCACCCAGCCCAAAGCACTGAGTGCCACATCCAGTCCTTATGGAGAAGGAAATTGTGGGTACTTGGTGCAGCCATAGGAGAGATGCCAGTGCTGATTTTGGGGTGTTTTACAAATACCAAGTTCACAGTGGCAGAAGCACAGAAGCTGGAAGGACCAGTGGGAGACAACAGGCACATCTCCCCTTCCCCAGCTGCCGCTTCTGGCTTTCTGCACTTAAATCGTGTCAGCTACACTGCTGACAGAGAGGGTAGTGTTAGAAAAAAACAGTTTTATTTAAATAACTGAAACCCTGGAGCCCAGCTGCAGCAATGTCCATGGCAGGTATTTTCACAGTCTGTGATCACATGGATGTATCTCACTGCGCTGTGGTTGTTCTCGCAACCCCCTCCACTCGGCCTGTCCTGGGAGGAAAGGGCCCTCCTGCTGCTGGGCGGGATGGGAGGCTGGAAGAGCAGGGTGGGACAGGAGGAAGGCAGGGACAGGCAGGTAGAGGGGAACTAAACACAGTGAAATCAGTCATGGAGAAACATGATGGGGCGAGGCAAAGGAAGTAAGGCACCTGTCTAGATGGGTCATACAGTGACCCTGTTGGGCTTGGGGGTAGGCTTGGGCACCCCAAAACTCTGCCTGTTCTCTCCCTGCCACAGGCACCAAGCTGCTACAGGCCTGGAGCGGTGTCCCCCAGCCCCAGGCTCTGCCCTCGGGTCGACAGCTGCCGCAGGAGCCCGGAGCCCGTCTCGCCATGCACTTGGACCTTCTGGGACAGGATCATCTCAAAGAGGGTGCTCATCTCCGAGAGGAAGGTGCTGGCCAGCCTTGTCCCAGTGCCACTGGGGTCAGCCCCAGCACCTTTGCCAAAGGTCTCAAAGGTCCTTGGTTTCTCCTGCCTTGCAGCTTCCTCATCCTCAGGGGAATGTGGGGAGTCGGGGCAGAAGACGTTGTCCTTGTAGCTGCTGGTGAGGGGCAGGGACAGCCGGGCCATCCACGCTGGGTCCGCTGCTGTCAGCCTCTTGAGGGCCAGCTCTGATGGGAGGGAGAGCACAGCAGAGAAGAGGGTGGAAAATAAATTAATAAAAATACTGATAAATGAAAATATCTAAAATCTGCTGAGAGCAATGATTGTAAACGGGTCACCAGTGACAGCATGCAAACCAGCAGCTTAAAAAAGCCAAACAAAATAGAACTGGTTTAAAACTAATGGGCTTTTTGTTTTGTTTCAATATAATAACCATTAGAATCACCGTTCGTTCTCATTTGTTGCAGTCTCAATTGGCACTTCACTAAATTGTTAGCAAAGCCTGAGAGAGGGAGGGTTTAGGACTGGCTAAAGGGGAACAGACAATGAAAAGCTTTCCAGGGGGAAGTGTTGGACACAAAGATAGTGGACTTCCCGTCAGGGTCACTCCAGGGTGGGAATTTGCTGCTAAGGAGGCAGATTGAGACCGAAAAGAAATGGGTTATTGTGAAAACAATAATACCAGAATGAAATTCTGGATTATAAAATGCACAGCTGGATGGTTGGAGACTGAGACCAAACAATTGAGCTCTAAAGTAGTTGTTCCTTGATTGGAAGCAGCTGAGGAGCAGGGGGAGCCTGGGCTGGGGGCTGGGGCAGGCTCGTTAGTGCACCAGTAATTTGATTGTGCCCCAAAATGGGCAACTGGAATCACGCCGTGGATTGGTCAAGGTATTCCCTGCTGGCATGGAGGCACAGCCAGGGTAGATTGTTACTAGCTCTGATTAGGGGAATTACACACAAATCTGATTATCCATCTGTAGGAGAGAGGAGCTGAAATGACACCAGCAGGGAAAACTCTGGAGATGAAACCAGGAGGGATCCAGGCTGACACAATGGAGACCCCAAGAGGTGGGGGTTGGTGCTCCTGAGGAAGCAAGTGCTCTCCAGGGATCTGACTGCAACCTGTCATTATTTTGAGGAGATAAGCACCAGCAAAGGAAATCTTTATGCTTAAAATAGTGTTGGCAAGAGAAGAAGTGATTATAACTGTCCATGAATAAACATCTCCTGGAAAATAAAGGAAGGACCCCATAGCAGGGAGAGCCTGGAATAGCTTCCTCGTCAGACAGCAGGAAGGGAAATGGGGATTCTTGTTTTCTGAGGTAGTTGGTAAACAAGAGTCCGTGCTGAGGTGCACAGAGGCTGCATTCCAGCTCCTCATTGTTCCTTCCCAAAGCACATCCCAGAACCTTGGCGGGGTTCAGAGTGCCCATCTGCCTTGGGAAAGGTTTTGGGAGCAGCAAAACATCACTGGTAACAAAACACAACAGTCCCAGGGTGGCAAGAGCTGGTGTCACTGCAATAATGGTATGGCTCTGACTTAAAAATTGGCATCTGAAAGGAGAGTCCCTATTCCACTGCTCTTATCCTGCTGATTCCAGAGGATAATCAATACCCTGCCACAGCCTGGGACGTGGGGTCCCCAGTCAGTGACTGAGACAAGGCTCCTTCCTCAGCCAACCAAACAATTTCTCCTTTTTCTCTGGAAAACAACTGTCCTGGGGTGGGATGGGGACGAGAGCTGGGACTCCAACTTAGTGAGAAGAGAAGGGTAAGGACATCCCTTAGATTTTGGTTTCATCTGGAGTCCCAAAATTCTTTTCTGTTGCTTCACATCCAGGGTTTCTCTCTGCAGTCTCAGTATTTGAGTCGCAGTGACTGTTCCTTGAGACATCACCCAAGTGTGCTGCAGGTTTTGCTGTCAAACGTGCAGTTTTCTCCTCCCCAGTCTGCAAGAAGCCCCTTCATTCCCTGAATATTTGGCTGCCTCAGCTCTGGAGCAGGGCACAACTGCTCTGCTCTCTGCAGGGAGAGCCACGACTCAGCGGGCTGACGGTCCCGTGGCCATGAAACCTCATCATTAGGTATGTTTAATTTGACCAATAACTCTTTACTGCCTTGTTTTAATGGTGTTTGGGGAGCAGGGGTTGTTTTTATCATCCATAAAGTTCTATCTCTCATCTGCTTCTGGGATTGCTGTGCTGGGCTGGTGGGAGTTCATCCCGCAGCATAAACAATCCCAGAGCTGCCGGGACATATCAGTCCCACAGTCCCCCCACTGGGAGCAGCACAAAGGCCCAGCCAGCCTCAGCCAGCTGTTAGGATACTCCTGAGCACCAGCAGGGCTTCCTTCCTCCCTCTCAGGATGCAAGCCCACGGCTCTGTTTGTGTTTGGGAGAGGAGGAAGGAGCCCAGCAGCCCCGGCGCCTCTGTGGGAAGGTCTGGGCTCCTGGGAAAGGTTTGGCACCACTGGAACAGAGCAGCCTCTTTGGATACAGCCAGCAGGAATCCACACAGCCACAGCCTCAGCCTTCCCTGTGGCATCCACTGTGGCATGGAACAGGCTGCCCAGGGAAGTGGCAGAGTCATCATCCCAGGAATGTGGATGTGGCTCTTAGGGACGTGGGTCAGTGGCGGACCTGGCAGTGTTGGGGAGCAATGGTCTGAGAGGGCTTTTCCAACCTTAATAATTCTATGGAATTCCAGTACTTTGGCAAAAGGGGTTTTTTCCTATCAGATCCAAGAATCATGGGAGATTGCACTTCATGGATCAGCCTCACCACAGCAGAGATTTTTTAGAATGTTGCCTGTGTGGGAAGGACTGGATCCAGACAGAGCTGCTGGGCAGGTCCACCAGTCCCTTTCCTGGGATCAGGGCGTGTCAGTGCACCTGGGATGGAGCTGGGCTCCTGTTTGCTCCCTGCTCTTGGCTGCAGGACCTTGGAATCCGAAGAAGATTTTAGGTCTCAGCCTTTCTTTCATTTGCTCCTTACTGGAATAAAAGAACAGGGAGGCAAAGGGGGAGAAGCAGGAGGTTCTGTCCCTAAGGAAGAGCACCAAATATGCCCAGCTCTGGAAGTCAAACCACCCCAGCAGCAAAGCTCAATGAGTTTCTCTTCTGTGGAGGAGCACAGAGGCTCCACAATGAAATTTCTGCTACAGGACATGAGTCAGCCCAACTCTTTCAAATTGAAATGCCAGTAGAGGAGATTTTTAGAACAAATCAATAAAAGGAACATGTAGAAAATGTCAGGCCCAGATGGTATTCACCCCGGAGTGCCAGAGGAACTCAGATATGAAATTGCCTGGTTTATTAGCTGCTGTTCATTAACTACTGCTTCAAATGAATGCAGGATCAGAGGGAGGGGAGGTGGAAATGGTGACAGGAGTTTTTGAGCGCATGAAGGTGAATCCAGTGCGGGCAGATTCAGAGAAATCCTTCTGTGCAAGGCTCAGCAGAGAGAGCCACGGAGCTGCTGCTCCCAGAGGAACTGCATGGCATTGTCAGGTGGGGAATTGTGTTCTGGAAATTTGGAAGGGCTGGATGAAGAGTCCTGGATGACTTTGGAAAAGGACTTGGAGTGACAGGACAAGCGGGAATGGCTTCCCACTGCCAGAGGGCAGGGTTGGATGGGATATTGGGAAGAAATTCCTCCCTGTGAGGGTGGGCAGGCCCTGGCACAGGGTGTCCAGAGAAGCTGTGGCTGCCCCTGGATCCCTGGCAGTGTCCAAGGCCAGGTTGGACACAGCTTGGAGCAGCCTGGGATGGTGGAACGTGTCCCTGCCATGGCAGGACATGGAATGGGATGATTTTTAAGGTGCCTCCAGCCCAAACCATCCCATGATTCAATTCTGTGATGGCAGAGGTCACCTAAGTTGGTGGAACAGCACCAGCCAGACTTGCAGGGGACCTGAGCCGTACCTGAATTTACAGCCAGGTTCTGTAGGGACTCATATGTGTTAAAAGCTGGGAAGTGAGGGTAGGAATAATTAATCTTCCTCACCAAGGGAGGTCATTAGCAGAGTCCCAGAGTATCTGCTCAACACAGTGACAAATGACATGGAAAGGGAACAATGTTGGTGTTGACTCTATTAAAACACCCAAAAGCAGAGGGTTGCTGAAGGACCTGATAATGCTGAGTGCCATGAGCAAAACGTGGCTGGTGAATTTCTGTGTCACCAACTGTCGGATAATTGTCCCAGGGAACAACATGTCATGTGTTCTCCCTCCATGCAGAGAAGGGATTTGGGAGTCACCAAGAACAGAGCCCAGCATGGAGGTTGGGCAGGACGGGAATGAGGAAAAAGCCAGAAAACCTCCTTATACCCCCAGCAGATCCTAAACATTGCACAAAATTCTGGTCATACGTCTCAAAAAAGACACACTAAGATTAGGTTGATCATAGGAGATGAAGAGGAAAGAGGAATCTAACGGGGCTCTGAGGGTACATAACATCCTGAGGGGCTTGGCAAGGACAAGTGACCACCTTTCTCACTCTGCATGGACCAGGAGAGCAGGAAAGGAGGCCTCAGGCCAGCGTGGGAAGCAGTTCAGCAGCTGCAATGTGAAACTGGACCTCACCCCTAAGCAATGACAGAGAACAAGCTCACACATCACTAAACCCTAAACTGCAGCAGATGCATCCATGGGAGGGAAGAGCAGACATAAACACGTGGAAAAATCCAACATGAAGCTCAGCAAGTCCCTTTGCCTGGTACCAGAAGCCTGAGATGGTCCAGATGTGCTGCCCCAAGCACTGTCATTGCCAGAGCCACTCCAGGAGGTGCGATGTGCCCTGGCTGGCTCCAGGCCAGCTGGCCCTCCTGGATGGGGTTAGTGTGTGTTACCTGAGGAGATCCCACAGCTGGAGCCCCTCAGCCCCACCCTATCCCAGGACCGAGGTCACCTCACCTGCCTGTGGCTCCAGGAGGGTCTCCAGCTCCTCTCCCACGAGCTGCTGCACAGAGAGCTCGAAGGCGCTGTCGGAGTCACGGTCGCCGGCCTCGCTCTCACCATGCCCGCTGTCCTTGGTGCTCAGGCAGTCAATGTCCATCCCTGTGTCCAGCCCCGTGTCCAGGCCTGTGTCCAGCCCTGCAGCCCTGCCAGGGATCACAACGTCCACATCACTTCAGCTCCCAGCACAGCCCTGCTCCAGTGAACACTTTGAAGGGTCTCTATCCCCACCAAATGCCACAGAGAAGGGCTGTGGGCACCGTCCCTGTTCATCACTCTCAGAACCAAAGGCATTTTGAGAGTCCATCAATTAATGAGTTTTGGGGTTTGTTGGGCTCCACATTTCTTGCCTGAGAAGGGGTTTTATAGAATCACAGAAGGGCTGGAAGAGACCTGAAAGATCATCTCATTCCATCCTCTGCCATGGGCAGGGACACCTTCCACTGGACTACGTAGCTCCAAGCCCCGTACAACCTAGCCTGGAACATTTCCAGGGATGGGGCATATCCTGAGCAAACAGGGAGCTGCTGGGTCCTCCCCATGAGTTCAGAGCAGCTTTCCTCCTGCAGGACCAGGTGAGGAGCAGCCCAGTTCAGCCCTGCCCCAGAAGCCCTGGAGCTGCTCTCCCTCCCTCTCCCTCTCCATCCTCAGCAGCCACAGGTGAGAAAGGTGGAGAAAGTTGTGTCTACTCATGGCCTGGGCAGGTGGGTGACATGGCAAGGTGGTGATGAGTGTTCACTCAGAGGTGGCAACAGCATAATTTAATGGGAACACGATGAAGTTTGGGAATATCTTTGGCACACAGCTGGGATATCTCAGTGTTTCCAGCCCTGCTGGCAGTTCCTCACTCAGATGCCTCCTGGCACAGAGTCAGGTTTCCCAAACTCATGTCAGCAGGCAACAGCGTCTCTAAGGAAGTGCCCAGAGCCGTGAGAGCACTCAACCTCATTCTGCTGCCTCCAGAGCTGGGTCTCTCTGCCCATCACACCAGAACCACAGGTGTTCTTGCAAAGGATGGGATGACGTTTCATGGCCATGGGGCAGCTCAGGTGAGTATGGAGGGAGCTGCCAAAGGTGCCCCAGGAAGGAGGCAAAGAGCAGCTGGATACCACTGGGAGCTAGGATCAGAGGAGCACAGCCATCCCCTGCAGGGAGACCCTACCTCCCCAAACTCAGGGGATGAGGCTTTCCCTGGTGTGTCTCTGCCCTGGTGTCTCCTGCCCTCAGAGGATTTTGGGCTGCTGGGGCTGGAGCAGGGGAAGGGGTGTGGGGAAGGGACGTGCTGGGAGCCAGCCTTACCTGCTGCCATTCTTGGCTGTGTACTTGTTTCCCCTGTAGTTTGTTTTGGGCTGGAACTGGCCCTGGTGCAGCAGGGAGAGCAGCTGGGAGATTTGCTGCAAGGCAGGAAAAGCCTGTTGAGCCTCGGGCTGGCCACTCAAGCTGCTTCCTGCCAGGACGTCCCTCTGAGCCCCCTGGCCTTTTTATAGCGTTTCCTCCTCCTGCAGATGGCTCAGCATCCCCACACCGGGGAAAAAACAAGCCTGGGCAGCCCACCTGGCCCCGAGCTTCCCCTGCATCCCTCCTGCTGTTCCCTGCCCATGAGATTGTCCCCTTCTCCCTGTGACAGCCCCGCTCCCAGAGTGACCCTGCCCGGTTTGGGGGGGTTGTTCATCCTACCCAGCCCCAGCTATTGAGGCATCACTGCCCAGGGTTGGGGGCAAAGATCAACCAAAGACCATCAGGTTGCACATTCCCACCACCCCAGGATGGGCTAGACCCAGGCAAGGAAAGACTGGGGGTGCCCACACTCTGGGAATGCCCGGGGCAGCTCCTACCTGCACTGGGGGTGACTCCATCGCAAATTCCCCAGTCGGGCTCTGCTCCGCCAGTGCCACCAGTGACAGCCGGACCAGGCTCCTGAGGATCTGCTGGTGGGGCTGGGGCTGCCCGGGTCCCCCAGCACCCACGGGCTGCTCAGGTGGCACTTGAGGCTCTCCCATGGGTGGCTTCACCAAGCTCTTGCCGTGCAGCAGTGCCTCTGGGGGGCTCACAGCCTCCTTCACCAAGTGCTTGGGTCTGTGGGGCTGGCAGGGCCGGCGCTGCAGGATCGGCAGGTCAAAGGTGCCCTGCTGTTCCTCTGAGCCTTTTTGTGTCCTCTGATTCCTCAGGGTCCTGTAGAGAGTGGGGGTGAGGTGGAGGGGAGCCTGTGGGGAGCCCCCAGCCGCAGAGGTGGCTGTGCTGGGCAGATCCTCCTGGCAGGGCCGGGGGGGCTCAGGCTCCCGGGGGCGGCCCCGGAGCAGCGGGACCAGGTGGATGTCAGCCTTCTGGATCTGCCTGTGCGGCTTCTTGAGCTGCTGCTGCCTGCGGGCGTCCTCTGCCTCCCTGCAGTTGTAGGCCATGCCGTCCTTCTTGTCCTTCTTCTGCAGAGACAGGGTCAGAGCCAGCAGCAGCAGGCACCCACCCAGCAGAGCGGCCAGGCAGATCACCACCACCACGGAGAGACTCGGCCAGCCGGGATCCCAGGCTGACATTTTGGAGAAGGCCCCTTGGTGCCGGAAAACCAAGCGGAGCTGGGCCAGGGTGTGCAGGGGGGTGTTCCCCTGGTCACTCACCCGGACCAGCAGCTCCCGCTGGCTGCCGGCCAGGCTGCTGGCATTGCTGGTGTTGAGGGACACCTGCCCCAGGAGAGGGTCCAGGATGAAGAGCCCAGCATCGTCTCCACCCACCAGATCATACCGGAGAGCCCCGTTGATGCCGGAGTCCACATCCCTGGCCACGATGGTGAAGAGGAAGGGATTGCCAGGGCATGACACAGGTGTGGAATTGGTCACTGCTGCAACCCCCTGGGTGCTCCCATTCCCAGGGACCACCCAGAAGCACCCGGTCTCCGCATTGACCAGGACAGAGAGGGAGGCCACCCCTCCCACCAGTGCTGGCATGGTGATGATGGGTGCATTGTCATTCCGGTCGAGCACAGCCAGCCTGATGGAGATGTTGGACGCCAGCTTGGGATGCCCGCCATCCTCTGCAGTCACCAGGAACTCCAGGCTCCTCACCTGCTCATAATCAAAAGACTGGAGGGCAAAAATATCCCCAGTGGTGGGGTCGACTGAGACCAGTCCCAAAACAGAGGGGTCCAGGATCCTGTATGTGACTTTCCCGTTGAAGCCCAGATCGGGGTCAGAGGCACGGACAGTGAGCAGGAAGGCAGGTGCTTCACTGTTCTCAGCCACAGCAGCCTCGTAAGTGGCCTTCTCGAAGGCCGGGGCGTTGTCATTGACGTCGCTGATGCAGATGGTGAGGTGTTTGAGCACAGCCAGGGACAGGTCCCCCATGTCCCGCACCACCAGTGTCAGGTTGTACTCAGCACGCAGCTCACGGTCCAGCGAGGCGTTGGTCAGCAGCGCAAAGCTGTGGCTGTTGGTCCTCTTCAGCCTGAAGTGCTCGTCCCCTTGGCTGAGGGAGCAGAGCACTTGCCCGTTGCTTCCTGAGTCGGGGTCGCTGGCTGTCACCAGGGCCACAAAGCTGTCCTTAGGGAGCGCCTCGGAGAGCACGGGCGCCCGTGCGGCCCAGGTGATGTGGACGTCGGGAGCGTTGTCATTGACGTCCAGGATCTTGACCAGGACCTTGCAGTGCGCTGGGATGGGGTTGGCGCCCAGGTCCCGCGCTTGCACGTCGAGCTCATAGGCGTGGGTTTCCTCGTAGTCCAGAGGGAGCCTCAGGAAGACGCTGCCCGTGTGGGCATCGATGCTGAAGGTGTTCAGCACCTCAGGGGGCGCGTGCCTGCTCAGGCTGTACTCGATCTCCCCATTGGGACCCTGGTCGGGGTCGGTGGCCGTGACCGTCACAAGGAGGGTCCCAGGCAGGGTATCCTCCCGCACCTCCACTGTCAGGGAGCTCTCTGCAAAGATGGGGCTGTTGTCATTGGAGTCGAGGACGATGACTTTAATCAAAGCTGTACCTGATTTTGGTGGCTCCCCATGATCAGTGGCTGTCAGCACGAGGTCAAAGGAGGAGTGCAGCTCCCGGTCCACCTCCTTAACCACAACAAGCTCTGCGTGCCTCATCCCATCGGAGCTGGAGACGACCTCCAGAGCAAAGTGCTCACTGGGGGAGAGGGTGTAGGAGCAGAAGGCATTGGGGCCAGCATCAGCATCCAGGGCTCGATCCAGAGGGATCCGTGTCCTCAGGGATGTGCTCTCTGACATCTCCAGCTCCAGCTCAGGTGTAGGGAACCGCGGTGCGTTGTCATTGACGTCCATCACCTGAACTTCCACGTGGATCAGGGCCGGGTTCTGGGCGGCTAGCACATCAAAGGACACCCAGCAGGGATCACTGTGGCGGCACAGCTGCTCCCTATCCACCCGCCCGGCCGTGCTGAGCACCCCATCCCCACTCCCCACATGCAGCGGGAACCTCCCGGGGGTCTCCATCAGCTGGAATGCCTCTGCCGCCTCGCCGCTCTCGCCGCCCTCGAGGTGCTCGGCCAGGCTCCCTATAACAGTTCCCGGCGGCACCTCCTCCAGCACCCGGTACCGCACCGTGAACGTGGCCACCTCCTGGGCATCGGCGCACAGGAACAGGTACCACCACCAGAGCGCCGGCAGCTGCAGCGCCGAGCGGCTCAGCCCCAACATGCTGCCGGCAGAGCCCCCGCGGCACCGCCGCGCTGCCGTGGGCTGGCCCGCCGGCCACCGCATCCCCAGAGAGTCCTCACGGCCACCGCGGGGCCTCGGCATCCTCTCCCATCTCCGGGTCCCGTGGGCGTCAGCCAGCACTCGGAAAGGAGGGGAAATCACACGCAGGACTGGTGGCTGTCCCCCGCGCTGCCATCACCGGGGGACAGCGCGGGAGCCGGGAGCTCCCCAGGCCGGGACAGCCCAGAGCAGAGGGACCGTCCCCGGAGCAGCCACCGGCCGGCTGGCCGGGCTGGGGATGGAGCAGCCGACACCCTATGGAAACCCCACCTACAGGAAAAGGGAGGACCGGGCTGGTACAATGCCGGGGCGGAGTGGGGGATCTGGGGCGGCACGGGCCAAGCTGTGAGAGGGTGTGGAAGTGCCCTCCGATCCCAGCCTGCAGGGATCATTCCCACTGTCACCTGCAGAACACACTGCTCAGAAGGTGTGATTCTTACAGACACTCCCCAACCCGCCACAAATCTCTTATGCTTCAGGAAGAGGTGATGGCCTCCTGCTCCTCCATGGACCCAAAGCCCTGTTCCCCCACTGTTACATCTCAGGCTTTGACTTATTCTCATTTTTGCCTAAACCCAAGTGCAATCCCTGCTCCTTGCTCTGCATTTGGAGGGCGATGTGCCCAAGTCACCTTTTCCACACACAGCTTTTGATGATGTCACCAATTCCAGCGGGACACACCAAAAGGAGGTGATGAACGAATCACCGGGAGCGTGGCCACATCCAACGCAGCCGGGAGGGCACGAGGGGAGGAGGGAGGCACTGGCAGACACGACCTGTGTCCATCCGGGCCTCTCCCCATCCCTGCATCCGTCTGTCCCAGCCACTCCCTGTCTTGGCACGTGCTCCATCTCAGTTTGGCTCAGCACTGATTTCCCTGGCGTCACTCCTGCACCACCAAATCCCTTCATGGCCTTATTTCAGCACCTTACCCGGAGCCCCACCTTCAAGCAGCCCCCAGCTGTGCACACACAGGTAGCACAGCCTAAAGCTGTTCCATGTATTTCCCCTAAGCCTGCAGAGCCCCCAGACCCCAGGCTGGGCTTACTTTGGTCTCGAGGTGATTGAAGGCATTCGTGACCAGGAAGGTCCTGTGGAATTTTCCTCGGCATTATGGAGCATCCTTATGGTGTGGTTGGAGTCCCACCAGCCACATCACCTTTGTGGCCCCCACACCTTCCAGGCAGCCTCCAGCAGCCGCTGGTGTCCTGTGGCCACATTGCCCTCTCCTCCTGCTTTTCCAGCCTCCATGGGCACCCCCTGTACCCCTAACCTGTTGCCATCCCTCCGAGCTCCCCTCACAGCTCTGGTTTTCCCAGGTGAGCCTTCCCACCACTTGCATCCCTGCCATCATCACTCCTCTTTGTTGTGGTGAATTTTGATGCCCCAACGAGCAGCAAAATCAAGCCCACCACAGTGCCACGAGCCGTCCCCTCGGCTGGGTCGGTGCCACTGCTCAGCACAGCGGGAGGAAGGGACAATTCTGCGGGGGGTGGCAGGAGCCCCGGTGCTATTCCTGGGCTCGGCCCCAGCTCCAGGTGACCTTTGCCAAGTCATTTCCCTGCTTTGTGCTCGCGCTTCCTCCTGCGCTGCCCGGGCTCTCCCGGAGGGATGCTCCCTCTCGCTCCCGCTCGCTCCTGCCAGTTCCCGCTCGCCCGCTGCCCACGGGGCTGCGGGAGGAGAACCGGATGCCTCCCAGCCCCTGCCCTGGTTTTGGGAGGGGAGGTGGGAAAGCCACTTCCTTCTGCGGGGAGGGCTATCCTTCCACCTCCGGTTTGTTTGATGCCGCTCCTTCTCAGGGATGCAGTGGAACAGAAGAACCACGCTGGAACATCACAACGGAAAGGAAATAAATATTATATCCCAGGACTGTGGGGGTTCCCCGAGGAGCACTGTGTGGTGTTTCCTTCTCCCATCACCTCCCAATCCATCCGCAGAACAAGCCAACCTCCCCGAGTGCCCCATGGGTTTAACCCATCATGGGTTAAACAGGAGATGGATTCCCCCCAACACCAGCACCCACCCACAAACCCCACTTGCTGCCATCCCCCCCCTGCTCTGGGAGGATTCCAAACCTCCAAATCACCCCTTTTTCTCCCCAGAGACAGGGGCCAGGTGGGATTTTGAGCACCAGTTTGCTCAGCCAGCATAGGGAAAGGCTGGGAGGAGGAGTTGTTGTCACCAGGCTGTGACGTCCTGAGCACTGTCCCCAGTCTGGCTGTACAGATCCCAGCACCAGTGACAGGTCTGGCCTGCCCAGGAGGAGCTGGAGGAGCTCCTGCATTAATTATTTTTGATTCTTCAGGAATAAATCCCTACAGACCAGGCCTGTGACCCCCAGCCATCGAACACTCCCAGCTGGCAGAAGGATGCTGCAAAAGCATCACTGAGCTGCAAATCAGTGCTGTGGAGGGAGAAGGACAAAGTGATGCTGCAAGAAAATAGGAGAGAAAAACAGGGTCGAGCTGAGACTTGCCAGAAGCACAGGCAGGAAAATGACATCTGGTGCTAAAAACAAAACGTGTCTCCTCCTGTTTCCTGTTCACACCCCGGCAGGCTCCCAACATGCTTCAGGACCTCCATGGATAATGTGGTGCCTATGAACATAAAATTCTTCCCCTAAGGTTTAGGCTGTACCTGAACCCTTTCATTTAAAGCCCGGAAAGAGCATCAGCTACCTTCAGTTCTTGCAGCACTTCATACATTCACTATGTGCAATACTTCCTTCAGCTCCTGCCTGACGCTGTCAGTGCCCAGAGCAGCTGGAAATGCCATTTCCAGGAGTGAAAACCTGGCTCCTCTGCAGCTCAGCTGCTCTCTGGGCTCCGGAGCAGGACATGGGCGCACCCCAAGCTCCCAGGGGTGCAGAGCTGTGCTGCAGACACCACTCTCCCTGTCCATCACATGGCAGAGAGCAGCACCACCAGGTTATTTCAAGCTCCACTGCACAGCTGGAGATCTTCAAACTTTGTCATTTTGGGCTGACGTGGTTTTAGCTGGGGACCACGAGCTGTGCCATAACACAGCAGGGAGCAGAGGGCAGCTTCAAACAAGAGGGGAGAGACTTTTTCAAATCTAATAATTTTCTCTGATAAAGACAGGCTGAGAGCTGGGAGTGTTCACTTGGAGAAGAGAAGGCTCTGGAGAGAACTTAAAGCCCCTTCCAGTGCCTAAAGGGGCTCCAAGAGAGCTGGAGAGAGGCTTGGGACAGGGGCCTGGAGGGCCAGGACACAGGGAATGGCTTCCCACTGCCAGAGGTTGAGCCTCATTGGGGTGCTCATGGCTCACCATACCCTCAGGGCCATTCAGGGGAGCAGGACTTGGTCTCATCTCTGCTCTACAGCTGCTCCATGGGGTGGGAAACGGTGTCCAAGGGTCAGGACACAGAGGCCATGGACATGGGATGCACCCTGAGGAAGGATGAGCTCCTCCAGGCTCAGCTCCACCTCAGAGGGGCTGCAAATGGAGATGGAGCAAGCACAGGCACAGCTGCTTCTCACCGTGCCTCAGGGGACATGGGATTTATCCCTCAACTGTAACAGGGTCCCCAGAGAACGAGCACGGCCCCGAGGCTGCCAGAGCTCCAGGATAGCGCTTTCAGGGATGCACAGGGTGGGATTGTTGGGGTGTCTGTGCGGGGCCAGGAGCTGGACTGGAATTTGGCAGACCCAACTGTGGATATTCTGTGATTCTATGAATTCTAAGCCCTTCAAAGACAGCCTTTGCTTCTCTAGAAGTGCCACTCCCTTGTCAGCAGAACAACAATCTCTCCCTGAGCATGAGGTGTGTGAGGAGCTGGGTGCAGGTGCAGCTGCACGAGGGAGCCCAGAACTTTCCCTGTCCTCTGCTGCCTGCAGGGACCTGGAAGGTTCCTCGGGGACCTTTCTCAGCAGGAAGAACGTGATTCCCCCTCTCCCACCAAACAGAAGGCACAGAGCTCTACAAGAGGTGCAGGGACCTTCTCTCGGGGTGGGGGGCGGTGTGGCTCTGCCTGAGCTCACCTTCTCCATAAAACCAGCCGGTGACACTGGCTGAAGATGACCTCCACATGCCACCTGGTGCAGCCTGGGCTGGGCTGCTCGTCCTTCACCACAGACACGAATTCCCCGCGTGTCCTCGCACGCCCCCCCAGCGGTGCCTTCCCGGCGCTTCAGGTCCCTCCCGAGGGCCGGGGAAGGCGCAGCCCCGCGCGGTGCCCGCGCTGTGCAGTTGGATTCCTCCACCACGAGAGCCCACTGCTGCTCCGCGCTGCGCTCCGCCGCTGGCCCCGCCTGTCCCCGGCGCTGCCCGAGGGGCACGGGGTTCTGAGCCCCTCAGCTCTCCCAAGAGAGGAGCTGCGACCACCCTCTGCCAGCGCACGGCTCCCGGGGGGCTCAGCACCCCCAGCCCTGCAGGGAGGCTCCGGGTGATGCTGCAGCTCCTCCCTCCCCATTCTCAGCGGGTGCTCTGGGTGCCTCCCTCAGTTTGACACAGTTTTAGGGTGTTTCCCTCGATTTTGCACAATTTTAGGGTGTTTCCCTGGGTTTTACACGATTTTAGACAGCTCTGCAGCGCCACGAGCAGAGTCACCCCCAAACCCCACTGTAACCCCGCACTGAACCCTCTTTTGGGGGGGTTATAAAGGTGCCCCCTTCCTGCAGGGCAACCCCTTAATTGGGAAGGAAATAAAAAGGGGTGCAGGCGGTCCCTGATCAGGACAGAGTTAATAATGGATGCAGAAGCTCCTGAAAGCTTCCCCATGCAAAAGCCTGGCTTTGAGCAAAGCAACTCCTGCCTGCTGTGCTCCAGGAGCTGCCCTGCGCAGAGAGGACGATAAGGAGAGTTATTGTTGCTCTGTGCTCATAAAAGCGTTATTATTAAGGAGGGGAAGAAAGTTATAAGTGAAGTAAATTGGGACAGGCTGGGTGTTTGAATAGAGAGGAATAATGTTATGGTAATGTCATGCACAGCTCTGCTGCTCCAGGACCCTGATGTGTTTTATAAAGCCTGGTGCTACAAAAAGCAATTCTGTGAGCTGAGAGAGGGAGAGCTGGCCAAAGAGAAATGAGGAGAAGCTGTAAAAATGATGTTTTATTGTGTGGGAGAAAGCTACGAGTTGAGATCTAACCCTTGATGTCCTTCTGGAGGAGAAAGCTGGCAGCATATTATCGCTCGCTTGTATGATTTAATTTGCTATTCTAAGTCTTACAGTAATTTCTTTCCTGTGTTCCAAAAGCTTGTATCTACATTTCTGTTTGCAAATGAAACACATGGAAGAACTCCCCAAGGCTGGGACTTCGGTCCTGGATCTTTCCAGAGACGGTCCTGCAGAAGGGGCTGCTGACAGGATGAGAGCACAGGGCTCCCATCGGCACCACCATTCACTGCCAGGTTTATCTGATTTTAGTTTGACACCCTGAAGCACCTGAACAACAACCCAGGGTGGGTTCCCTGTGCTGCACAGGGTAAGTGATGGATCTGGGCCACGGCACACAGCGACATAAATCAGACCTTTACGACTCCCCAGCGGCTGCAAATCAATGAGTGCCAGCAATAATTACCCATTTTATCTTTCTCTTTATTAATATTTAGACGGTTTTAATCTTTTCTCTCCAAACACGATGTTTTCCTGCTATGGGTGTCCTTCAGAGGGAGCTCCCAGGAAAGCTCCTGTTCCTCCGATTAAAGGCTTTGTCTTGGACCGAGCTGCTCCCTGAGTTGGAATGACACAGCCACAAAAGCTGGGGGACAACTCTGCTGCCTTACCCTGGGCAGGTGACAGCAGCGGATGTCCCCAAGAGGCGGGTGCAGCCTCTCTGGGTGGCACAGTGCAGAGCACGTGGTGGTTACATGAGGCTTTCTCCAGCTCTTAGATCCTTGGTGTGGGTGACTACAACCTACAGAAGTCATTTACAGAGATCATGGAATGGTTTGGGCTGGAAAGGACCTTAAATCCCACCCAGTCCCACCCCTGCCATGGGCAGGGACACCTTCCACTATCCCAGGCTGCTCCAAGCCCTGTCCAACCTGGCCTTGGGCACTTCCAGGGATCCAGGGGCAGCCACAGCTTCTCTGGGCACCCTGTGCCAGGGCCTTCCCACCCTCACAGGGAAGAATTCCTTAATTAGGAGAAGTCCCTAGAGGTGATTATCTCTTCAGGGGTGCTATTAGGGATGTACACACTGCAAACCAAGCCTTGTTTTGACATGCAAAGGGGAGCAGGACTCCACGATTTTCAATGGAAATGAAAGCCCTTATCTCCTGTAACACACGTGTGGAAGAGCTGATAATGCCCTATCACCCCTGGAAAACAAATGGGAGCAAAATCAAAACAGACAACAACCCTCCCAAAAAGTAATATAAATTATGTTTATTGTGGAGGCAAAAAGTTTCCAGCAAGTCCAACCACTACCCAGCTTTAAAGCAAGAAAACAGCTGGAAATGAGTGAGAGGGGGGATCCTGGAGCATCTGCCGTGTCAGGAATAACTCCAGCACCTGGAGGAACAGGTAAAGCCCCAACTCTTGTCCAGCTGTGCCCACAGGGATCTGTGCCAGGGATGCAGCTGAGGGCAGACACAGACCTGGCTTTTCCAGAGTGGGAGAGGTGGGAGCTGTGTTCTGACTTCTGAGACTGTTCAGCAGAATAAATCCTTGTGGGGGATCCCAGAGGCTGCACTTCCTCCCCAGGCACTGCAGGCACCGAGGCCCTGCTTCCACCAGGACTGAAGAGATCCCGGTGCCTCCAGCAGCAAAGAGCCCAGGGCTGCACAGGTACCATACTCTGACACCAGCAGGAGCCCTACAGGGCACAGGAGGCTCCACCTCTCCTCCTCTCCCTCCGTGCCACCTCAACAAGGTTCTCCCCAGGGCGATGGAGCCACCTCAATGCCACCTCACTGTGGCTGAGGGTGTCAACCCCACCAGCACTGCTTCCTTGGGACTGCAGCCAGCGATGGGCACAGTGCGATGACCACAGCGCGATGACCACAGCGAGATGACCACAGTGAAGGTGACCTCAGATCTCCCCAACCCCTTGCACAGAGATGCTGCAGGCTCTGCCCAGAGTCACGTGAGCTTCTCTTCTGGTGCCAACACCTCCAGATGTTCAGCCAGCTGTGATGTGCCATTATCACCTCTCTCACCTCTGCTGTGTCACCCCTCTTCTCTCACCCACCTCCACTGGGGACGGGAGGGGTTGTCCCCTGTAACTGGCTCCACCCAACACGGATTCAGGAGCTGCCTCCCCTGCCCTCCTCTCTTCTCTCCTCTCCTCTGGCTGTTTGCCCAAGGGGCTGAGGGGCCTGGCAGGGGGCAGGGCGATGTTCCGGCCCCTCAGTGGAAGAAGAGGGGCTGTGACATGGAGAGAAAGAGGGGCTGGAGACTCTTCTGTGCCATATAAACAGTGTAATGAGGACACTGTGCATGTGGAAACATCTTTCACTGGAAAACAATTCCAGGTGATGCAACTTCCAGCTGTTGCCAAGGGGCCGAGCACAGCCCCAGAGCTCCCCAGCTGGGGCAAGGACCAAGGCAGCTCTGCTGGCCACTCCCAGGCAGCGTGGGACAGGTAAAACCAGGGCAGGTAAAACCAGAAGAAATGCTAAAGCTGTCCCACGTAGGCTGACCCAGCCCCAGAGCCCGGGCTGGAACCCAGCTCCTGCCTGCGGACAGCAGCATCCCCAAGGTGGAATTTTAGGGGCCAGTGACGCATCACTGAACCTCCTGGCTGAGCATTCCTGGGGCCAGCCACAGTCCCGGGGAGATGCAGCCTCCATGTGTGGGAAGCAGTGAGTCCCGGGATGCACTAACATCCCCACCACTACTTTTCCAGCGGGACACGAGCCCAGCTGGCCCAGGGCCCTGTCACAGGTACGTAATCTCAATGACACTGGGCTCGGTGCTCCCATAGGGAAGGTGATGGTTGCAGGAGCACTGGCAGCTCACTCCAGCCGAGTTCATGCCGGGCAGATCGCGGTCCGGCAGCTTCCTCCAGTCGGTGAGGTGCACGCTGTCCATGTCGTGGGGCAGCGGCTCGTGGTGCAGGGTGATCTGCACCGTGCGCAGCTGGGGGCCATAGTGCACCACCAGGATGATGAACACGGCCAGCAGCACGAAGATGAATACGATCACCGAGATCATAGGCAGCGCGTCCGATTTCTTCGTCACGCTCTTGACAATGGAGACGGGAGTGAAGGCGGCCACGTCCTGGGGCTCGGGATGTTTCAGCTGGCTGCCGGGCACCGAGGCGTTCATGGCTCAGTGGGGTCACCTGAGACAGGGACACGGGGGTGACCACCGAGCAGAGCCTGGCCCTGTCCGTATGTCCTGCCCTCGAGGCCGCAGCTTCTGCCTGCACTTGCCGCTAGCAGGGAATGGGATGATCCCGTAAGTGTTCCCTCCCTCGGGCTCGCAGGACAGGATCAATTTTGGTGGCTAAGCCTGGGCTTGTAGGATGAGGCAATGCCCTGCATCCCCTTGTCCTGGGCACCTTTGGACACTACACCTGGAACTTGTGGGGAGCCCTCTGCCCCCCCCTCTCCGCCCCAGCCCCACAGTGATGATCCAGGACCAAACCCCATGGGGACCTCCCCGGGGGACTCAACCCCATGAGTCGTCCCTCGCCAGAGGCAAAATCCCGTGGGAGCTAGGACGGGTGGGAGCAGGGGGCGATGGGGGAGAGGGAGGAAGGAAGGAGGGCCCTCCCAACCCCACGGGGGTACCTGGGCGTCCCTGCTGCCCGGGAATCATCGTCTCCAGCGGCGGGGCTGGGAAACTGCCGGCTGGACGAGCAGGAAAAGCTGCGGGGTGGTTCTCCGGTGAAGGTGCAGCCAGACTCACCTCGGAAGTTGCCACGTCACGCCCCGGCCCCGCAGCCGCCGGGATTCCCCGGGGCACACGAGGAAGCGCCGGCTCTGTTGGCGGGCAGTGCTGTTCCCATCCCTGCCCGCTGCCACATCAGCGCTGCCGCCCCTGCCCTCGCCCCCTCGACCCTCCTGTCCCCCAGTGCGGGACAAGGGCTCTTTTGTCTGGGGAGAAGCACCCTCCCCCCTCTGGCTGCAGGAAACCTCCCTCCTGCCACCGGCGTGGTGTGAAAATTTAATGTGGCAAAGAAATGGGTGTAAAAAAATGCCCCTTCTGCACGTGAGCTCTTTGCACAGCCCGGCAAGGCGGATCCACGCCGTGCTCTGGGCTGGAAGGGCCCTCTCCCGAGGGATGGCAGAGCCCCAGGGATGACTGTCACTGCCGGGGGTCCCACTGCCACAGAAGGAATATTTGCCAGTACAGCTGTGGGGTGAGTCCTTGGGGAGCTCCGGATGCTTTTGACCTCCAGTCCAATGGCTGGATTCGACGATTTTGGGGGCTTTTGCAGCCTGAATGATTGTGTGACCTGCTGGGGGTCACAGGCAGGTCAGAGCTGGCACATCGCCCCCCCTCACGCCCCAGCCGTGCCACAAGGCTGCAGGGGTGCCCTCCAGGCCATCACCCTGCACACAGGTACATTCCCCTGGCCCAGGAATGCCGTGTGTCAGACCCACTGCCACTGGGAGGGACCTTGAGCACATCTCAGAGCAGAAAACATGGATCCCTCAGAGTTTTAGCTGTTACAAAACACATCTTCCCACCCTTCCACCCCAAAACACCAGTGCTCTTACCTGCAGGCTCTCAGCTGACAGGCTGAGGTGAATATTTGGGCTCTGTCCTTGCTGCACGTGGGGAGGACGGGGTGGGAAATGCCTTTTCCACCATCCAGCCGAGCATCCAGAAGAGATTTAACTGCATGTGAGAGCTTCTGGGTATTTGCACTCATTTCAGTATTCAGTAAAACCTTAATCTACAGCATAATCTCTGAGCGTCACATCTGTGCAAGGGACAAAAGGATGGGGGGGCTGCTGGAGGGGGTTTGTCCTAGCAAAGGCCACTGTGGATGCTGTCAGCCTTGGGCCTGGTGGTTTTCCTGGGGGTTGAGAGCATTTGAAGAGACCCACAGAACATGAGGAGCTGCACCACGCACGGTGGATCGTTCCCTCCGGTCCTGCTGCTGTCTGCCAGCTGAGGGAAGCAGGGATCATGCTGGCAGCACAGGACAGCCTCAATGCACTCCATGCAGGTAAGGAACATCTCCTTTGCCTTTGGCTGAGGCTCTATGGCTTTTGGGGGGCTGTGGGAGGGGGCTGGATCAGCCCCTCAAACCGGGAGACACAATCCTGTGGCTTTGCATCCTGAACACCCACACAGACCCCCCAAGACCAGAACCTTTCCCACATGTGGCACTAAAACCCTTCTCCTCCCCCAAACATCCACTCACATCCAAGACAGGATAAATCATCACCCCTGGAGTCCACACTGTGACAGACAGGACCTGCACAGACCAGCACATCACAACGTCAGGGCCTAAAACCAAATGCCTGAACCCCTTGGGCTGGATGGGGGCAGAACCAGCCCAGTTTTCCAGTTCCTCCTCAAGGAACTGGGGATGGGGTAGGTCAAAGCCCAGTGTGTGCTGCATGTGCTGTGTGTCCTGGAGGGAGGGAGGCTGTGCTGCCTGAAGAACAGCATCCCAAAACTAGCATCCCAAACTCGGCATGCCCTGGTGCCCAGGCTCGCTGGAGATGCACAGGCAGACACAGGCTACAGGGTTACCCTGTAGCTATTGAGTTACCCTCGCCCCACAAGGAGCAGTTATCTCCAATTCCTCGTGGATGTATAAGAAACCCCCTCTCAGGTAGTGGAGAGCCCCCTCCAGCAGCTCTTACCCCAGGGAGGCTCAACATAGCTCTCATGGCTGCTGTGGGGGGATGGGATGTGGGGAGCACATCCTCCCACACACAAAACATCTCCCAAAAAACCCCAGCACCATCAGGAAGCTCCTGAGGCCCAGAGCAGGGCATCCCTCTGTGACGGGAGCTGAATCCCCAGCAAACCTCGGCAAGGTTTCCTCTGCCGCCGGTAAGCGATGGCTCACATCCTCCCCGGCCATAATGGGCTGAAAAACACAGTTCCCCTGTGAATTCAGCCCGCTTCCTTCTATTCTTTAACAGGAAGCTGTGTGAGAGTCAGCCCAAGCAGGCAAATCGCTGCTCACGGTCCCTCCCGGGATGGCCAGAGGCTCCGTGAGCCACAAACCACCGCGGAGATGCTGCTCCAGTCCATCCATCCATTCCTCTGGCTCTTCCTGCTGCTCCCAGGTGAGCTGCGCCACATGCCCTGGGGAGCACAAGGCAGTGCTGGACGGGGGGATTTGGGGGGCCCAATTTCACAGGGGGTTCCAAAGGGAACCAGGCAGAGGCTGGAAGGTGTGGGAGCTGCCACTGGGAAGCTCAGCCTTGCAGCTCAGGGGTGGCAGGAGTCAGGTTGCTGGGGGAAATGTGGCTTTGTCAGGTTTACGGAGTTCACTTGGCGGTGCTGGAATACAAAAATTTGTTTCCTGGTTAATGAAAGGAGTGTTTCTGCTGAGGGCTGTGATGCTGTGGCATTTGTAATAAGCGGCTTTTGTCAAATGAGAGTAGAAGTAAAATGTTTAAATGTATAGAACGTTATTTTCCTCAAAAACTTTTTTCCATGACTATTTGCACTTTTTCCTCTCATTAATATAAACACAAAGCCCGTGTGCAAGGCTCGTGCAGAGCACACCTCGTCCTTGCTGCAGTAATTCTGCTGCTTTGGGGTAATCCTGCTTTAACTTCTCTTTCCCATGTGAGTCGAGATGTGGGATGAAGGAGCTGGTTTCCTGCTCCCAAGGATGACAGGTTGCTTTTCCCTGCATTGTCAGGCACCTCTCGCCTTGCTGACAGCTGTAGTAGCTGGGAGCTGGAATACGTTCAAAGGAATATAAAATAATGTGTCTCCAACTCTGAGGTTTTATCATTAAACCATAGAAGTTGCCTCAGGTTACAGCCACTGTGCTGGTAATAATGGGATTTTTAAAAGGCACAGAATCATAAAATGGTTTGTGTTGGAAAGGAAAGATCATCTCATTCTACAGAATATAGAAACCAATTCAGTTTGTAGCTGTATAATTCCAAGAAATAAGAGCATGTGGATTGGAAAATTTCTCTCTTCATTAGAGGGCAACACTGCTGCCTTCAGCAGAGGGAGGATGTGTGCCTCACACTTCCAGGGATCAGATCAAGGGGCTTTGAGCCCCTTGGCCATCCTGTGACACTCCTTAACGCCCACCCAGAATGCTGATTTTCCTCTTAAAACTACTTGGAAGGGCTTTTATGGGACAGGAATGCCACAGAGGGGGTCAGGCCCCTTCTCTGGCTCGGCTGCACCAAACCACGCAGAACTCCCAGATGCACTGCCTGGAATTCCAGCTTCCAGGAGGAGCTGGCTGCTGCAGCATCAGGTGGATGGGATGCCAGCCTCCATCCTTCAGTCCTAAGAGCATGTCCTCTCCAAGCCACCTGTCTAAAATCAGGGGACAGGGACCATCCCTCTCCATGGTCACAGCACCATCGCTCCTCTCCCACCAAACCACCGGCCTTCTCCTGAATTTGTCCTGGCTCCCTCTTCTGCACTGATCCAACAGCTCTGAAATGGCTTTTTAATTTCATTTCTAATTTTAAAGCAAGTCCCTAAGGTGGTCCAGCCCCTAGGGGAAGCTTCTGCACAAGGCAAAGTAGCAGCTTAGTGAGAGGGGCAGACAGGGTCCGTGATGCCACTGATTTCCTGGCACACAGGCAGCTGGAAAAGGGAATTAAGGGCTCTAGAACAAGGCCTGGGGGAGATGGAGGTAATCTTGAGGAGAGAGAGAATTAGTTTTGGCTAGACACACCTGCCTCTTCCCACACAGGCCTTTCTTGCTTTTGCCTGGTGCAAATTCAGTATTTTATTAATTTATCATTTCCTAAATTAAACTTCTCATTTCTCATGGTTATTTCTTCAGGGAGGTTCAAATAAGGGAGATTCAAACTGTTATTTTGAAATTGCTGAAGTGAGAAGGTCTGGAACATTTCCAATTTGATTTTCCTCCCCCCAGAAATACTTAGCAGAAAATTTGTCCAAACAAACCTCTTCCTATGGACCATTTCCATTACAATGGGCAGGCATTTTCCAGACAAAAGGTTTTCACTGAAAAAATTCCTCCTCAAAGCTGATGAAAACCCAGCAGGATTTCCCACTGTTGTTGTTCCATCCACTGCTCTCCTTATCTGTGCCACAGCCTGTGGATGGATAATGCCACGAGAAATCTGGTATTTCAAAACCAGACATGTATTTTGAGATATATTTTCGATATAATCAAAAAGATGGGGTGCAGCTAAAGGACAGGCACCAGATTCCAGACTTGCATCCTCAAATCAGGGCATCCTAAAGCAAATTCCTCAGCCAAAGAGTGAGGCCAGCCCAGCCCTGAGGTGGTGAACAAGGAAGAGCAAGCAGGAGGTGGTTTGGAGAAATGTTTGTTCACACAACAAACTGCTCCCTTCGGTAACATGAAACCCCTCGGGTGACTCTGCAGATCTGCTTCCAGGAATTATGTCCCATTTACAATAGGTGAGTCAACAACAGGTGTCCTTGGAGGAGGTGGTGCTGGTGTCCCAAAGCCAGGAGTGCTCCTGCTGGGAATCCAGGCTGGAGACAGGAGCTGTGGCTTGCGTAGCACCGCAAAGGCCCCAGGCCCAGCCCCAGCTGCAGGCTCTCCTGGCTCCACTTTCCAGAGGAGCCCACCCAGCACGACCTGACAACCTCAACAAGGGAGAAGCTCCCTTTTGAGTCCAGAGCAGGCACCAGGATGATCAAAGGGATGGAGCACCTCTGTCATGGGGAAAGGCTGAGAGAACTGGGGTTGCTCAGCCTGGAGAAGAGAAGCTTTGGGGTGACCTCATTGCAGCCTTCCAGTGCCTGAAGGAAAGATGGAGAAACTGGGGACAAGAAACTGGAGTGCCAGGACAAGGGGAATGGCTTCAAACTGACAGAGGACAGGGTTAGATGGGATATTGGGAAGGAATCCTTCCCTGTGAGGGTGGGGAGGCCCTGGCACAGAGTGCCCAGAGAAGCTGTGGCTGCCCCTGGATCCCTGGAAGTGTCCAAGGCCAGGTTGGACAGAGCTTGGAGCAGCCTGGGATGGTGGAAGGTGTCTCTGCCCATGGCAGGGGGTGGGGTTGGATGGGATGGTCTTTGTGATCTCTTCCAGCCCAAACCAATCTGTGATTTGGTCTTTGTTGCAGACCAATGGGCTGGGGGGCTGCTTTTCCCTCTCACCGGAAGCAGTCCCCTCCAGTATCTGTAGCTGTGGATTTTTGGGGTTATAAAAGTTTAAGGAGACTTTGCCCCTAATGCTGTAGCTCAGCTTACTACAAATCTGATGAAATAGCAGGAATTTGGTTAAATCTTGGTTAGATCTCACTGGCAGCTGGATTTCACAGGTTGGGGAGCATATTCTTACCGTCTTGTTCATGGGAAACCACTGGCTTGGGGTCCAGGTCCCTGAGATCAAGGTTTTGCTGGTCTGGGGCACAGGAATGGGACAGGGACATCAGAATATGGAAGCAAAGTTTGTGGCCTGGGCTTGTGGCCTGAATAAAGAGGAGGCAGAGAGAGCTCCTGTGGGGCTGGTTCTGGCAACACAGGGTGTCCACAGAGGTGTGGAGTGTGTCCATCCACACCCCAGAGCAATCAGGGCTGGCACTGAGGGCAGCCATCCCTGGTTCTGGGCAGGAGAAGGGATGCAAGCGGGGTCTCCCTGACCTTTCCCACCACCATCAGGCACAACTGCAGGCTCTGAACGCTCCTGAGGCCAGCATAGCTCTGGGCAAGCAGCTCCAGATGTACAATTCAACAAGCTCCTCTTGTACATTAGTGAGAAGTGACCCTGGAGTTGCTAAAAATCTTGGAATCACACTGAAATTAGTGTGATTAGAAATGTGGGAGAAACATATCATAGCTGACGAGGCACTGGATGGAGATACAGGAGCACTGGGCTTTGTATCTGCCACTTGTCACAGCCATGGGACACGCCCCTGCCTTGTTTTCCCCAGGTATGAAATGGGGATAATACCGTGACCTCTTCCATAAATCAGAGAATCACTGAACAATTTGGGTTGGAAGGAACCCTTAAAGATCATCCAGTCCCGCCCCTGCCATGGGCAGAGACACCTTCCACTGTCCCAGGTTGCTCCAAGCCCCATCCAGCATGGCCTTGGACACTTCCAGGGATCCAGGAGCAGCCACAGCTTCTCTGGGCACCCTGGGCCAGGGCCTCCCCACCCTCACAGGGAAGGATTTCTTCCCAATATCTGCCCTCCTTCAGCTTAAGGACATTCCGCCTTGTCCTGTCACTCCATCCCTTGTCCCAAGTCCCTCTCCAGCTCTCCTGGAGCCCCTTTAGGCACTAACAGAGGCTCTGAGGTCTCCCTGGATCTTTCTCTTCTCCAGGTGAACACCTCCAGCTCTCCCAGCCTGGCTCCAGAGGAACTCCAACCCTGAGAGCATCTCCATTACCTCCTCTGGGCTCACTCCTGGTCCTTCTCATGTTGGACCCCAGGGCTGGGGCAGCTCTGCAGGTGGGGTCTCACCTGAGCAGGGCAGAGGAGAAGAATCCCCACTCCCTGCTGTCCACACTGGGGGATGCATAAAGAGTTATGAAATCTGGGAATAAAACCTGGGTGATATCACCAGGGTCATTCACTTAAAATCTGGACTCAGATGAATTGTCAGGTCAAGATGATTTCCCTGCTCTGTAGCTGTTACTTCTGTGAAATTCAGTACCTGATGAGCAGCTGCATGGGGCCAGCCCAGCACTGGAACTGCTTCCAAGCAGGAACATCTTTCATCTGCTCCCCTGGCGCTCAAGCCAGGACACTGAAGAAAAGCAGATGGAAAGAATGGGATTTATGAGAAATCCCTTAGGCACCAGCCCCTTTCACACTTTGTCTCCTGAACCAGTCCCAGCAGATCACACTCGTGCTTGGTGGTTCATGATTACCACACAGCAACACTCAAATGAACCTGGGGAATCATGGAATTACTGCAAAAAATAAACAGTTTGGGGAGAAAATTGGAAAGTCTCCTCTGTAAAGTGCTTTGAATTCTGCTAATAAATAACATTATTATTAAAAACTGAAGGTAGGCAAAAAGCAGAGGTTGCCATTGAGCCTGATTAGGTGTTTCCCCATTTTTCATTTGCACTGGGCATGGAGTGATTTCTCCTCCAAAATCCCAGACCCAGCACCAAATCTGAGGAGCAGCATAGCCAGGAGAAGTGCAGGACCCACATCACCAGCACTCCAAACACCAGGAGCAAAGCCAGAGCTCTAAAATAAGCAGGTCAGGAAGAAACTGGAACCAGTGGGCAGCTGGGGGGGTGATGGAGCAGCAGCTGCTCTCCAGTGTCTGTTCCCCAGAGACCACAGAGCAGTGGTGGTGCAGCCAGGAGAAAAAACACGCCGCTTTTCCTTCCAAGAACAACCCCTTTTCGTGGAAAAACCAGCCCTGGGCACCACAGTGGTGTGGCCGAGCTGCTCTGTGCCCACAGCTTCCCCACATTGTTTGTCTCTCGGGTTGTTTTCTACATCCAAGTGCTTTTTAATTGCCTCCCACCAAGATCTGTTGCCAGACTGGCTCACCAGAGAGGAGCATGGAGCATGATGCTTGGAGAGGATGCCCAGGCCCAGGCCCAGCCCTTGAGGATGGGCAGAGGAAAGCAGTGATTAGTTTTAATTGCTGATAAGATCCGGGATTAATTCCTGGCTCTCTAAACTTTCCATAACACTTTGACTGAGTCATTACAATTCAGAACCACTTGGCAGTAAGTTGCCAACCCCCCCATGCCATTTGGGAATTAGACACTTGAATACTTCTGTGGATCTGGCCCTGATTTAAGCTGTCAGTTATCCAGCCTGCTGAACAACACTTTTCCTCTCTCTCCTCCACAATTCCCAGCCCACCTGTTCTGCTGTGAAACTCTCAAGGCAGAGACACCTTATTTAGGCACTTAATAAAACAGAATCTAGGCTTTGGCAGAGTTCTCTGCTTTCAAGGTTTCCTACCAGAGGATTTTTTTCCACGTGGAAGTCCTAAGAACTGGGGGCATTGCTCACTGCTGCTGTGCTCCACCCAGGAAAGAGCTGCACCTCTGTTAATTGGTTGGTATTTTTTTGTCGTGGGTCAGGTGCCAGAAGTGCCAATATATGGGTTGAAAAGCCTATTTTTAGGTTGCTGGATCTCTTTTCCGAAAGCAGTTTCAAGCACAGGGTGACACTGAGTTACAGCACTGCCCTGTGGGCTCTGCAGGTGGAACATCCCCCCAAAGCTGCCAGGGAAGGGAAGAGTCCAGGGTTCCTTGTCACTGAGCAGAGATGGTCCCTGCCCATCAGCAGTTCTGAGTGGACAGCACCAGTCCCTGTGACTCCACAGCAGAGCCAGAGGTCCTCCACAGTGACTCCATCCCTCCATGAACACAGGTTGGACAGCACAAGCCTGTCTTGAGCCTGATCTAAACCCTGCTGGAGCCTTTCCAACAGCTGGCCCAGGTCTCTGTAGGAGGCTGTGGCAAAGTCTGGGGGTTTAAAGTAGTCCCCCTCTTTGGTCAGCAGCTGGAGGAACTGTTCTTTAAATGTCTACAATTGCCAAAAATAACACCAAAGCAGAAATGCCTAAAATTCACCTGTCTGTTGGTTGACATCATCCTCTTTTTGTGCTGAGGAGCAAGTGGGTGAGCTGCTGGCTCTGGGTGTATTTCAGCTGCCATGAGAGAAGGCTCAACTAAAAGACTCTCAGTCTAGACACACCTAACCCCAAAGAAAAACAACTGCTAAAAACAGAAATCCAAAATTCTCCTGTTTATCCTAGGGAAAAATTAACCAGGAAGCAGTGAGCACTGAGTGCAAAATGCAGCTGCAGCTCCAACGTGCTCCTCTGCAGCCCTGCAGCTGCAGTGGGTAACTGGGGCTGTCCCATGACGGCACGAACAAAAAGCCGTATTTCCCATCATAAATCCCTCAGCCAGCTCCGAGTCTCCACCGAGGACTGCACAATCCAGCTGTAAATCCTTTGCACCCAAACACGCAACAAATGCCTTGGCAGTGCTTGCACTCATGGAAGGGCTTTGATGTTTATTGCAATTCCAGCTGCGCCGGCCGTGTCCTGATTATTGCTGGGAGCTGTTTATACAGCCTGGGCTCTCTGTGCTGGCAGCAGCACTGGGAGGGAATGGTTTCCAACTCCGGAATCCCCTGGGATGTCTGCAGGGAGCTGCGACACGTGGCGTGTTTTGTTCATCCCCATCCTGCTGCTCAGCCCCACAATGGGAGCTGGATCTCATCCTGCTTTGCACAGATCCATCCTGCTCCTGTGGGATGCAGGATGCTGAGCACCCTCCTCAAAAGAAAACACCCAATAGAACAGGACTCTTGCTTATTTGAGTTGGCAGGGAAGGCATAACAAGCAGCAGCGGCCAGAAGTCAGAGCCAGGCCTGCTCCACTTTGAAATAAACTGTGGATGTGTTTAGAGAAGCCAGGGCATTTATTCCGGAGCAAAACGCCAGAAGGGATCTCCATCCCTTGGCCTCTCCACAGCAAGGCTGGGCACTTCTCCACAGCAACAAACCAGAGCAGGGCAAGCATCGACTCTGCCACATGAACTCTGGGAACTGAGCACTGGAAAAAAACCCACTTTTTCATCTTATTTGCAATAACCCCAAGGTTTAGGTTTGCAAACAGAGAACTCCACTGTGACCCTCAGTGACAGGACAAGCTGCAGTGGAAGAAAGTGTTGAGTACAATCCTCTTCCTCCTGTCCTAGTGTCAGGAACGCTGGAGCACACCCATGGATGGTCCCATCAGGGATGGCAGGACAGGACAAGGTCACCTCTCTCACCCTCAGCTTCCTCCCATCCCTAGAGGCTCTGTTCAAGCGCTCAGATTTCTCCTCATCTGCACCAAAAATGGTGGAATAAATGGTTATCTCAGCACCTTCATTCCCCTTTTCTTCTGGCAAAGACTAAGTGCAGACAGTAGCTTTCTCCAGCGATTCTGGGTGCCACCACATGCCATGTCCATGAAAAAGCACCTGTGATCGTTTCCATAAATGCATTACAAACAGCTCCTTCTCCCCACAGGAAAACAAGACAATGGGTCCTGCAAGAGAATTTTGGAGATAGAGGAGATGTTTGAGTCTGGCAGTTGCTGGAGGATATTGATCCCCCATGATGATCTCAGCACATTACTTTTTGTGCTGAATGTAGAGAGTATTGTAAGGTATTTGCAAGCCAACATCCAGAATCATTCCCCTTCCTCAAAAGAAGCATAACTACCTCTTTAAGATGGGCAAACATGTGCCTAAAACATTCTCTTTTTTCCCATTATATTAATTGATTTAGTAGGTGATGGTACAGCTGCCCATAACCCTGTCTCTTACTGCCCTGATGCTCCTTTAACTTGCCCTTCAAAACCCCTAGGGAAATATATCCCGTAAATTCTCCAACACAATCACTCCTAGCACCTCGTTATCCTTGTGTTAAGGCAGTTTCTTCTTGCCCAGCCTCCCTTTTCCTTGCTGCAAATAAAGGTCCTTGTTTGCTGATCCTGTTCCAAATGGATTTAGAAAACCAACCAGTCCCTTCCTCTCTGTGTAGTTCAAGATCTGATCCTGTCTCCATTTTCATGGACTGAACAGGACAGTTTTCCCAGCCTGCTGCCCAGTAAACTAGAAGAGAAAAACATGGAAAAGGTCTAAAAAACTCCATTCTGATTTTCACAGCCAAGTCATGTCTGGGAATAGACCACATTTTATTATGTATTCACCATGGTTTACACACTTCCTGTTTGGCTGGGATCATTGTCATAAAACCTCAGACACAAACAGTTACGGCTCCAAAGCAATCCCATGAGGAAAATGAGATCAATCAGGAACTTGCTACACCCAGAAGGTACTGAGGGTGAGCTCTGAGCCAGGCCTTGGAAAACCACACTCAGTGCTGAGGGTCTCCTTCCAGACATTCATCCCTGCAGGGCTCTCAGCCTCCTCCAAGCACCAACAGCTCATGGACCTACCACAAAGTTCATCTACATCACCCCTACAGCTCCTGGTACCAAATCATGGAATCCCAGACTGGTTTTTGTTGGACTACAAGCTCATCTCATCCCACGCCCTGCCATGGGCAGGGGCACCTTCCACTAGCCTAGGTTGTCCCAAGCCCCATCCAACCTGGCCTGGGACACTTCCAGGGATCCAGGGGCAGCCACAGCTTCTCTGGGCACTCTGTGCCAGGGCCTCCCCACCCTCACAGGGAGGAATTCCTTCCATATATCCAAACTAAACCTGCTCTCTTTTGGTTTGAAGCCATTATGGGGTGCTGCAGGCTGGAGATCTGAGATAGGTCAGAGCTACACAGTTTTAAATGTGTCTGGTCCTCCCCTTGTTGAGGAACAGGCCTGGAGAGAAGCTCTCTCACAGGCTGGCTCAGGAGAGATGTGACGCAGCAGCTGAGCTGCATCTGCCCCCAGGAAAGGCAGGTTCTGGCTGAAAACGGGCACACAAATCCTGCTGTGCCCTGGCTGGTGCTGCCTGGCTGGACCTTCCCCCGCATGCCCTGCAAAGGCACTGTTGCCACCACAGACCATTGGGGCAGTGCAACTTCATGGCATCATTAGGGGACAGTGTGCTGGAAGGATTCAACCCTCCCTGCTGTACCTTTCTGTCCAAATCCTTTAGCTCCCGTGGGATTCTGGTGAGAGGGATCACCAGTGGAGTCAAATTCAGCTAGTTTCTCTACCTGTAATGTCATTTCTTTCATTAAACTTAACAACAGAGAGCATCAGGGTCATCAGCAATAACCACTTTAAAATCCCAATTAGGATGTACATTCCAGCAATGACAGGCTCAAAGTCACCTTCCCAAAGTTAAACCAGCTGGGTCTGATTTGAGCATTTAAAGTGTATTTACATTTTTCAAGTCTTGTCCTCCAGCATGGGACATTTCTTTCTCCCATTTTCAAGGGCAGCATTTTTAATTGGCATCTCATTTAACCATTGGGTTTGGACTAGGGGACCTTGAAAGGTCCCTTCCAACCCAAACTATTCTGGTCTATGATTCCATGAGCACAGGACTCTGGGAGCTGAGACTTAAGGAAAACACAGATGCAAATATGAGGGATTGGGGCAGGGATGCTTTGTCATGAATCTAAAAGAAAAGCAAACAAATAAAGAAAAGCAAACAAAACCCCCTTTCAGCTGAAGAATTGGATTCAGTGAAACACCTACAACCTTGCATGGACCTACAGGACTACTCAGACCTACCGGGAAGGCAGGTCCTGAGAGCTGCAGCTCCCTCCAGACTCACACAACCACAGCTTCCCAGGATCCCAGTACACAGCACAGGAAGAACAGCCCCATTGGCTCCTGGAAGTCTTCACAAACCTCATCAATTCAGTCTTGAAGATCTCAAGGGAACAAAGTGTCCAAATGTGTAATTTAACTCTCTGAACAGCTCCAGGATACAGGTCACACACCCTTCTCTGCCAAGGCTGAGCTGAGGCAAACAGCTGATGGGGAGGGAACAACCCCATGGATTTCTATGACCACCCAAAGGGTTCAGCTCCAGCTGAAGACAATTATCCTGGTTGGATAAACTCCAGTGCTAATTTACTCAGAGCCTGACAGTTTTACACTCAGTCTTTGCTACTACTTCTCTGCTAACGTATTTTGGGGGAATCCCATATTTCAAAGTCATTCCAAGAGAAGATGAGGAAAACCCAAGCCACACAAGGAGCAAGGACAGCAGAACACCAATGACCATCACAGATCAGCACCACTAACACTCCTGCTCTTTTCTTTCAGGTTCTACAGCTTCCACAAACTCCTCCACCCCTGCTGGAACAGGTACTTCTGGGCTGTGCTGTGCTGTGCTTTATGTGTCTATTTCGATGAGAATGCACTCAGAAACGTGGGGATGCAAATGGAGAGCCCCTAAATGGGAACTTGATTCAAAACTCCCATCTGCTGAAAGACCTTCTCCCAGGATCCTGCCCCTGCCTGCTCCATCCGTCACCATTCACCCCCAGATCCCCAGGGGACATGGAGGGCACTGTGCCCCAGAGGGTGACTTGGCTTGGCTCATTTTTCTCTGGAACAGAGCGAGGCTGTGTTCCAGGAAGCCTGGGGAAAGCAGAGGGATTGCATCTCATCTTTGCTCCCTCTTTTCCCCAGCTGTTTCCCATCAGTTACCATGCCATCCTCTATGGATCTATGGATCCTCAAAGCCAAGATCCCTTTGGTCCCTACAGCCACACCAGTGACAAACCCTCTCCTCAGTATCTTGTCCCCCTCACCCCTGCTGCTCTCATTGGCTACAGTGGCCCCCTTCTGGCCCATCCTTCAACCCTGCCTGGGGGACACATCAACCTGGAAATGTCACCTTTGTGTCTCTGCTTGTGTTCCAGGTCAATCCCAACCAACAACACACAGCCCTGAAGTAAAGAACCACATCTCAGGTAACACTCAGCTGGAGACCGAGGAGAGCAGCTCAGGGACATCCCAGTGTGTAACTGGTCTGACCTCAGTCCAGCTGGGCCACCCAGCAGTAAATGGGGCTGTGCAGAGGACAGTAGTGAGGAGGAAGGAAATTTTTCAGTGTCAGGGCTTCTGATCCAGCCAACTCACTCCAGAGGGATCAGGGCACAGATGTGAGCAAAAACAGGGGGGAACAAATCGCTACATTGATTAGGGAAAATAAGACGATCATAGAGCAGAATCATAGAATCCCAGAATGGTTTGGGTTGGAAGACACCTTAAAGCTCACCTCATTCTATCCCCTGCCATGTGCAGGGAAACCTTCCACTGTCCCAGGTTGCTCCAAGCCTCATCCAACCTGGCTGCTCTTTCAGATCCATTTCAACCCAAACCTTTCTATGATCCTGTGACATGTACAGGAAATCAATTACACAAGTAAATATTTCTCCAATTCCAGATCCACATCTGTTAGTGTCCACTTGAACCTTTGGAGACAGATCTCTTCTTTCTATGTTTCAGGGGAAAAAAATAAATCTAAGCATAGCTACTCCTCCAGAGGGACACCAAAAATATCACAGAATAAGATCTCAAAAAGATCTCAGCTTCTGCTTCCAAGCCTTGCAGAAAAGAAGAAACTTAAAAGAAACTTAATCTTAAATTCTAATATTTCAGTGAAGCATTTGGATAAAGGGGAAAAAAAATCTTCACACTAACCTTGAAACCTTTTTTTACCCTTTTCTCAATTTATTGGAAAGCCAAGGGAAGTCTAGACAAGAAACTTGCCTATAAATTCCCAGCTGGTGATCCACTCTTCCTTGCAGAGGGATTACTGAGAGCTTTTCCCCCCACACCTTGCTCTGGATCAGGTGCAGTTTGGAGTAGTAGTTTGAGGCAGAGGACAGAGCCTCCAGACCACTTCAAGAGCTGGATTATTTGTGCTTAGAGACTCTCAGTGAAATGAAACATGAAAGTTGGCATTTCAGAACACAAGGAAATGATCATGTGGGTGCCAGGCAGCCCCAGGCAGTTCAAGTGTCCAGTGACAAAACACCTTCACTTTTCAGAGCAGGCAAAGGAGCAGTAGCAAACCCCAGACTTTCCCCATATGTTTGTTGAGCTCTGCCAGCTCAGCATCTCCACACAGTGAAAAGAGCAAAAGCTAATTCCAAAGTACAAGAGCTCCTTGAGCAGGCTGAAGGCTACTTCCATGCTTTCCCTAGCAGATTATTCCTAACTCTCGAGGAGTTTGAGGACTCTTTGTGATAGCTCTGCCCTCTCCAAGCTGTTTCTGAGCTGAACTTTTTGAAGTAACACTTCAATTTCCCTACAGAGCCGCCAGTAAAATCAACACCACCCACCAACCTGAGCCTCACCTCTGTGGGTCAAACTACTACAGCCAAATCCTCCCCCATCACTACAACACTGACAGCAACCACTGAGCGAGGTAAGGATGGAAAACTCAAATATTTGCTCAGGCAGGACCTGTTTGTGCCTCCCTCCTTATCCAAGCCAAACTGTGGGCATCAGAATATTGGGCTAGACCACACTGTGCTGGTTATTCAGCAATTCTGCAAATATTGAATTTCTCTGAGTCTTTGCTGAAAGAGCAGCTCATTCCAGCTCCCCAAAAGCAGGGGCCAAACCCGTAACAGAAAAGCCAAATCATGCTTTATCAAATAATGGAGCTCCAGTCTCCCCAGCCTCCCTCTCCCAAGCTCACCTGTCAGGTACATTCTTAACTGATTCTACACCTTGCTAACTGGGCATCCTGATGTTTGTCTGGAGGGAAAGTATCACGCAAACAAAGATTTTTATTCCATGGACACCCAACAGCTCTCCACAGTGGAATTTCTGGTGCCTTCACAAGTTAATTGTCCTTTCCCATGTTTTCTTTATCTAGATGTTAGGTCCAGTGGAAACAGAAGCACAGCAGCTCCTTCTCCACCACCTCAAGGTACTTTGTCCTTTCATAGAGTAACAATAAGGTCAGATTATTTCATGGCAATCAGCTTGCTTGGTTCTCAAGGCACAGGTTATCTAAGCACGAGGCTTTTTGGGGGATTGAGCCACAATTAACACCCAAAATCACATCTGGTGCCCTTATAAGCAGTAATAAAACACAGGGTCAAATGCTCTTAACATTCTCTGCTGGGATGAACTTGAGCAGATGAACAATGGATCTATGTTTAGGAAAAGGGAGCCCTTTTAAAATCCTTTTAAATAAATATAACTTTGCTTTTGACTATTTGCTTAACCCTTAAACCTGTGAGAACAAATCAGAGAATTCTTACTGAATTCTCTGAGAATAAGGGTAGAATCCAAGAGACTGGAAGACTGAAATCTGACTACTGAGCTGTTTCCCCAGTAAAGATTCGGCCTCAAAAATCTGCAATGGTCAAGAAACTGCTCTGTCTCTCCAAGTGCCTCTCAGATCTCTAACACAAGCAAGGTGAGGAACCCATGATCAGCTGTGCCCACACAGATGCCCACCCAGCATGGCTGTGCCCAGCTAAGCCAGGAGCTCTTTGCTCAGAGCAGACTGCTGTTCATTCCAGCCCTGATTCATCACTGAGAAACTCCACACATCTCTGACTACAGATGCTGATGCTTCCAAAAGCCAGGTCTCCCATTGTGTGAGACCCAACTTTTCCCAGGGATGGGA
Organism: Dasyornis broadbenti; assembly: GCA_013397935.1. NCBI lineage: Eukaryota > Metazoa > Chordata > Aves > Passeriformes > Dasyornithidae > Dasyornis > Dasyornis broadbenti. The sequence continues at coordinate 236,397 of VZRN01000229.1, forward strand.
TATCCATGCCAGGCTCAGCAAACCACAACTTCTGCCCATGGCTAGAAGAACAATTTCAGAATGAAACAAAGAATTTGATGACTGGGGGGAAAATTGTACAGCAGCAGACCCTGCTTCTCCAGATTGTTCTGTTCCATGTGGCTTCTGAAAGAGTTAGATTGGTTATTTCATACCTTTTCCCTTTTTTCTTCTGGCTTTTGGCAAAATCACCTTCCAAAACAGGGATATTTTCTGTGGGACAGGACCTGGGTTCAGCTGCTCCCCACGGTAGTGCCAAGAGCTGTGCACATCTCTCCAGGCACCACAGCCCTTTGGCCAACACTGCTGCGGGGAAGGTGGGGATGGGAAAAGAGGGAAGAAGATCCTACTTGACCTACAGATGATCTTCTGAAGCACTGAAGTATCACTTTTAGTCTCCTGACAAGGCCTGTAGCTGCTCATTAAGGTCTGTAGCTGCTCATTAAGGTCGATGCAGAAACTCTGGCTGTTCAACAACAGCCTGGAGGCAGCAAAGGATGTTCTTTCTCTGTACAAGTGAAACACGCAGGCTGGCTTTAAATTTCCTTGCACAGGCACTGGAAGCAGCTGTCACAAACTAGGCAGCTTCACACAAGCCAGTTTATCCCACTGAGAACTGGAGTCCTTGCTTGGACAAACTTCTGTGCTGCCGCAACTAGACTACACACAGTACACGTTAGCCCAACTCAAATGAGTTCAATTACTTCTAGATAACCCAGTATAGCAAATCCACTCATTTCAAGTCCAGGGACAAGCCAAACAGTCAATCCAAGCCCACATTCTGCAACATTTCTTCCCCTAAGTAGATTTATTTTAAAATCTCAATGTTTAGGAGCTACAGCAAATCTGTAACCTTCCCAGCTCAGTCTTCCAGCCTTGCCTTGCTGTTTCTGCCCCAAACCTGCACCTGGGATTGCAGACCTTAAAGAGTTTCTAAAAGGGTATTCGAATTTTGGGTTCCTAGGTTTCCATTTGGACATGGAAAATAGTACAAAGTATGTTTGGTGGGAAGCTTTTACCCTGAGTACTGATTCCATGTCTCCCCAGGTATCACCAGCACCACTGTGAATCCATTCTCCTCTCCAGGTGCCCGATAACTCCTTTGGTTCTTAGATGACACTGGAGGCCAAGATGCGCATTCTATGTCTCTCTGTGCAGGTCAGGATCCCATGAGGAATGAGAGCACCACGACATCAGTGACTCAAGGTGCTTCCTCCTCGCAGAGAGGTGATTCCTGCTCCATATTTTATATTTAGCCAGCTATATTTATATATAGCCAGCAGCAAGGCCATCACACTGCTGTCTTCAGGGAAGCGCAGAGAATGGCCAGCAAGTACCTGAGGGGTGTTGAACATCCCATCTGTCCCTTGGAAAGCCTGTAAAGCTCTGCAGAAGCAGCACATCAGGGCAGCTTGTTGAGCCTGGCAACAGCCAGAAAGATGCCATTATGGCAAAAGGTTGTAAAAGGAGGGAGACAGGACAAAGCCCCTCCTCAAACATACTGCCTGGGCTGATCTTGACCTTTCCTCACTGGGGTCCCAGAAGGAAGCCCTCTGGGTGTTCTCAGCTTGTCCATAAAAGGAATCCCACCAAGGCAATGATTCCACACAGGCCTTGCTCACTTTGCTGTTAAGATTCATGGGCCTGGTCAGATAAAACCTAAGTCTCTTCAGTGAAATGCAAGTGAGTGTTAGGTCCTCTAACATTGCTAGGAATCCTCTTCCCAGCCTTGAAGGAAAGCTTTTGTGTAAAGCTACCTTTCTCCCCTCTGCAGGCACCTCAGAACCCATCACCCCAACACTGAACTCCTCCAGCCACGTGCCCGAGCCCAGCCCGACAGACGAGAAATCACCGCTGACGGTGGCAGCTTTTGGTAAAGTCTTGTGCAACCTGGGGAGAAGAGGGGGCTCCGTTTCACCAGGCCATGCTGGTTTGGACACTCACCTTCATGAGGCCCTTTCACAGAGTGTGCAGAGAAGCTGTGGCTGCCCCACCCCTGGAAGTGCCCAAGGCCAGGTTGGACAGGGCTTGGAGCAACCTGGGATAGGGGAAGGTGTCCCTTCCCCTGGCAGGGGGTGGGATGGGATGGGCTTTAAGGTCCCTCCCAACCCAGACCATTCCATGATTCCACAATTCTAAGTCCAAGGGATTCTTAGAAGGACAAATTTCCTGTGCAAAGAAAGGCCTGATGTCAGTATCAAATCTACACCTGAGTGGTTTACAGGACAGATAACATCACCTACAGTTTTAGCTTGTTACATTACTTATTTATCTGGCTTTACACACTTTTGGGATAAGATTTACCAACTCTAGCAAGAACATACTCACTCCTATCAATCCCCAGTATAATCAGCTGACTTCTGCTCTCCTTGTGCTCCCTTATCAATTAAGTATTTATTGATTAAGTATTCATCCAGAAGCCCTTTGAAGTTAAAACACAAGAGGATAAAGCCATTTGGTCTAACAACTATTTGCTTCTCTGCCTATTACATACCATGCTCACATTAATGAAAACATTGATTTCTTACCCAAGTTTTGACGTCAAAGTCTCTGCTACTCAGACAGTTCTTTCCTCTGTCCCCAGGTGTCATCAGCTTCATTGTTATCCTGATAGTGGTGGTCATCATCCTGGTCAGCGTGGTCAGCCTGAGGTTCAAATGCAACCACTCCAAGGACTCAGAAGGTATTTGTCTGAGGGAATCTGTACTTCCCTAATCAACAACTCACCAGTTTCCATGTGAATCTGGCAATTCCTAAAGGATGCATTTGAAAAGCTTACACAGTGGTGGGGAGGTTTTGAAGCCAGGCTGGAACATGGATTGAGCAGTCAGGAATGCACAGTGACTTCGTCACTAGGGCCCCAGCCCTGCCCCATCTGGATATAGTCTCAAGTTTGCTGCAGCTCAAATTCAAGAGATGGGCAGCTCTTCCAGCAAAAGTCATGGAGTTTGACACTCCTTTTGCCTAGGAATCCCATTTCCCACTAAGCAGTGCCCACCAGAGGGCAAGGCTGCTCTGCAACAAGGCAGACATCTTCCTAAAGCCCAGAGGATGCTGGTGACTAAACAGGCAGCAGGGCCAGGAGGTCTTGCCTGCATGTCCCCTTGGTTGAAGGGTTTTCTCCAATCAACTCCCACGTTTACCCCACCATGTCTCCAATCTCCAATTCAGATTTAATTTATATCCCTGTACAAGGTAATTCGGAACAGAACTGAATTAAGTTACGGCTTAGCTGGGATGTTCTCACCTCTACATCACCAACTGCTTTTCTCCCCCCAGACAAACAGAAACCTGGAACCTCCATGGTATCAGAGAGGTAAGGCTGATCACACTATCCACATCTAATTGAGAGTGCCTGTTTTATCCCAGAGCTAATTTTAGCAAGGAAAAGAGTCTGCTTTGGTTATTTCAGGTGAAAGGAAGCATCTCAAGACATCTTTGAGAGAGGTAGAAAAGCAAAATCATCTTTGATATCACCTCATCCTCTGACAGAGAAATAGGTATATTTCGGGGCCTCATTTCAAAGCTGCACTGAGATTTGTGATGACTCATCATTTTCCCAAATCAGTTTGCTTGTCTTCCTTGCCTAGATACAGATTTGAGGTGTAAACTTGAGTTTTTGGAGCTCAAAACAATCTCAGATACCTTCCAAGATGCCTATTACCATTACCTAGTGAAAGTAGGACAAGGGAGCCCCGGTTCAGAGACCTTTGGAAGAGAAGCCTGAAGCAGAGGATGATCCATCAGAACCCCACAGTCCATCACTGCTACTCCAGAGGAGAGGCTGAACATGGGAAAACAGCAGGAAACAAGAGGTGGAAGGGACCAAAACATTGTTCCTATTTTTCCATCTGATAGTTTCCTAAACTCTACTTTGGAAAGGGGAAAGTGATACAGGGAGCAAAGTCTGTAAATATTTAGGCGCCAAATTTGTATCAGCATCAGTGGTTTCCAAATACCCTTAATAATCATTATCCAAGAGATCTGAAGCCACTGAAGCAGAATATGCCAGAAAATAGGACAGTGCCTGAGGTTTCCTGATCCCCAAAGTCATCCAGTCTCCACTGGCAAGGAATGCACATCCCTGCCCTCAGGGTAGGAAAAATGTGGAATTCCACCTTCCAAAGCCTTGTAACTCACTATGGATGGACCTGAATCAGGACAGCAGTTCAGTGGGTAGTGGAAACCAAACCTTGTCCCCTGTACCAGCCTCGGCCTTGCTTGTTTGCCTCCAGCTGTGTGCAAAGAAACTTTGTCCCTGTAGGTGTCCAAGGAACACCTGGACATGGTATTCAGTGCTCTGGTCTGGGTGACAAGGTGGTGACTGATCAAAGGTTGGACTCAATGACCTTGGAGGTCCTTTCCAACCTCAGTGACTCTGTGATTCTGTGATTCCCTGTCTCGTTTTCCAGAAGAGTTAATATTGCCTTCTCTCCTTGGCAGCTGCTCGGCAGACACAAGCCAGAAGGGGAACAGCATCACTCTGATCTCCATGAAGAACATCAACACCAACAACAGCATGAGCTACCCCCCGTCAGAAAAGGTTTCCCTTTTCAGCCTTGCTTTTTAGGGAGTCAGCTGGGGATCATTCCTCTGACTGGATAAGAGCATGCCTTGAGATATTTCTTTGCTCTTTTATGCCCTCAGAAATATAACAGAAAACAGCTGCCACCAAACTTCTAAAAGTCCAAACTGGTTGCAGTGAGCCTGGTGAAAAGTTTGGGTGCTCAGGTTTACCTGAGCTGGTTGAACTCAAGGTGCCAAGTTTACCTCATGTACAGGTGACATCACCTATGGCCAGCTGCAAAGCTGAAGGGGTTTGTCATTAAATGAAGAGGTCTCTAAGAAATCAAGGTGTCACCCTCCAGCCCAGCTTACCCACTCCTGCTCCACAGGTGGTTGAAGCACATCCCCATCAGTGCTTTCAGGTCCATGTGACACGAGGAATTCACATCATTTTCAGTTGCTTTAAAGCTGGGACTGAGTCTGGGAAAACATTGCTCTACTCCCTTTGCCAGCCCAACCAGGCCACTGATGTACGATGTTTTGTTCTTTTGGCAGGTGCTATGAAGCCAAGAGTCCAGAGCTTGAAGCTGACACATGACAACCAGCAGTGGCTTTCTAGGTTCTTTTTTTTTTTCCTTCGGGGAAGGAGCAAGGGTGGACTTTATATATAAATTATTATGTCCTTTCTGATCAATACATTTACAGTAGAGTCCTACATAGCTTCCCCACCTGGGGCCTAAGGGCTTTCTCCAGTTACAGCCTGCCCTGCTTGGTGGTTGATATCTATTTTTGATATGCCTTCAAACACTCAGATAATTCGAGCAGCAAGAAGCACCGAGGCACCATCTACTCCGCTAATAAACCGCTGCCTTAGATTAATGGCCTTTATAGTCTGTACCAAGCAGTCATGAGCTCGTTAATCAGCGTAGCTCCGTGTCAAGCCAGACCTGGGCATTGGGAAACCTTGATCTGAGGCTGAAGGCCTGATGGGACTCAAATGCCCGAGTTCTAGGTCAAATCCCAGCACGACTGCTCCGAGCCCCTTATCCCCAGTGCACTCATTGTCCCCACAGCAGTGGGGATGGTCATATCCACCTACCTCACAGGGTTGTTGTGAGGCCTTGTTAATCCATGTCTGCAAAGCATTTGGAGAGCTGTGAATTAAAGGTGCTGCTGAAATGCAAATTGCCATCTTAAACACTTTATTATTATTAATAATGGAGCTTCGGGAAGGCAGATTGTTATCTCCCTGCCTGCTCAAAGACTCAGCTGAAGTGTAAGGAACAAAGCCCCTGCATAGACCAGGGTTTATCTCAGTGTAAAATGAGTGGTCACAAGCAAAATGCTGAGCTCCTTCAGCTCCTAGAGTCTGGCAACCCAAGTTCGCCAGGAGAGCTTCCATCATCTCCACCACTGCTTCCCCAGAGCTTCCTGGTAGACCAGAAGAGCAGCATCCCCTTGTGCAGTGCAAGAGGCAGCTGTGCTTTGCAGCTGGCAAGGAAATGTTCAGCAAAATAAATGCAACATTTTCAAAGCTCCTGCTAAGAGCCACCGCACTTTCAACATTTAACATCGGCATGAGTTATTTTGATAAGTTGCTTTTTAATAAATAAAGCTTTTCTGGTAATGTTCATGAAAACTAAAATACCATCACTCACCGAGGCTCCACCAGACTGGTGAATTTGCTTAACACAGAAATCCCAAGTTATTCCCAATTAGATGAACCCACACAGCTCCAGATGCCAGAGACCTGTGACTGCACACATAGAGCACCAAAAGTAGGTTTTTAGTGAATGTAAAGCTTTAACAAATCTCCCCAGACCTTTGAGATCCCATAGGATCTCACCGCTGCTTTAGTTTTCTTTCCTTTGATCTCCTTCTTCCCACAGAGCCTTGAGGGTCTTACAATGAGGGTGGTGGGGTCCTGGTACAGGTTGCCTAGAGAAGCTCTGGCTGCTTCATCCATGGAAGTGTCCAAGGCCAAGCTGGACAGGGCTTGGAGCAACCTGATCTGGTGGGAAGTGTTCCTGGCAGGCGGGATGAGGGGAAACCAGCAACAGCATTAGCAATGATGAAGGCGACTGGGATATGTTTTGCAGTGTGGGGACAGAACAGGACACAGAACTCAAGGGAAACTCGAGGGGCCTCCCCAGCATAGGGGACAGGCACTGCCCTGGTCCTGCTGCTACCCCAGGGCTGGGACAGCCCAGGTGCCATTGGCCTCTTGCCCACCTGGACTCATGTTCAGCTGCTATCACCAGCACCCCGAAGGCCTTTCCTGATGAGATCTAAAGCTGTTGGAGAGTGTCCAAAGGAAGGACACGGGGCTGGGGAAGGGTTTGGAAGCGCCATGAGAGGAGCAAGTGAGGGCCCTGGGCTGGTTCAGCTGCAGCAGAGGAGCCTGAGGACAGAGCTCCCCGGGAGCTGCAGCTCCTCCCGAGGAGCAGTGCAGGGACAGCTCCGAGCTCTGCTCCCTGGGACAGGGACAGCACCCAGGGAACGGCTGGAGCTGGGTCAGGGCAGGGTCAGGCTGGAGATCAGGGAAAGGTTCTTCCCCCAGAGGGTGCTGGGCACTGCCCAGGCTCCCCAGGGAATGGGCACGGCCCCGAGGCTGCCACAGCTCCAGGAGTGTTTGGAGAAAGCTCTCAGGGATGCACAGGGTGGGATTGTTGGCGTGTCCGTGCAGGGCCAGGGGTTGGACTAGATGACCCCTGTGGGTCCCTTCCTGCTCGGGACATTCCGTGATTCCATGACATTTCATGATTCCATGAGCGCGTGCCTCCTGCTCCGCTCATAACTGCTCATGACGTCACCGCCCCTCGCCGTGACGTCACGCCGCCGTCAGCCCCGCCGGGCCCGCTCCCAGCAGCCCCCGCGCTCAAGATGGCGGCGCGGGGCGGCGGGCGGTGAGCGAGGGGCGGCGGCGGCCCCCGGGCCGACATGACCTACACGGCCGAGCAGCTGGACGGGGTGCGGCGGTGNCCCCGCGTTTGCCCTCAGGATCAAGCGGTGCCGGGATTACTACGAGATCCTGGGGGTGAGCCGGGACGCCAGCGAGGAGGAGCTGAAGCGGGCGTACCGCAAGCTGGCCCTCAAGTTCCACCCCGACAAGAACCGCGCGCCCGGAGCCACCGAGGCCTTCAAAGGTGAGGGGCCCGGGGGACACCGAGAGGGCCGAGGGGCCGCACCGGCAGCGTTGGTGCAGACGCGCCCGGTGGCCCATGGAGCCGGGCGGGGTTACAGACACAGCAGCGTCCTCACAGAACCCCACTGCAGCTCAGCAGGGTTTGCATCTCCGTCTCCCTTAGAAACGAAAGGAAGTATATCCCAGGTGTCATTCCTAGATACTTCTGAGGAACTTTACAAAGGCCTGGAGGGACAGGACAAGGGGAAATGGCTTCTACACTGTCAGAGGGAAGGCTTAGATGGGATATTGGGAGGAAATTCTTCCCTGTGAGGGTGTGGAGGCCCTGGCACAGGGTGCCCAGAGAAACTGTGGTTGCCCCTGGATCCCTGGAATTGTCCAAGGCCAGCTTGGATGGGGCTTGGAGCAGCCTTGTCTAGGGAAAGGTGTCCCTGCCCATGGCAGTGGGGTGGAATGAGATGAGCTTTAAGGTTCTTTCCATCCCAAACTGTTCTGGGATCCCATGATACTGCAGTAGGTTTCAGAACTTGGTACTAACACTGCCCATGGACAATAGTGGGGTGTTTGTCATCAATAACTGCTCTGTGTCATGAATAAATTTTTCTATCTATATATTTATGTATGCAGGAATATTAAATGTAATCCAATCTGCTGTGTCTGGAGCTCTCAGTTATGTTGCAGTCCTGTATTAGCAGTGTTACTGCCTAAACTCATATATATTTTCCCTTTACATGCAGCACAGCACGAGGAAGGCAAGTGATTCATTCATAGTCTGTTAAAACAAGAAGCTTCTGAAGGACTGTTCTTTGTTTGTTTGTGTTTGGGTTGTATTGCTCTGTGAACTTGTTCTGTCAGAGATCAAGGAGAAGATGATCCAAACAAACACTTCCGAGTGGTTGGATGTGAGGAGTGAAACAGATGTGCCACACAGCTTCAGAGCACCTCTGCCAGCAGGAAAAGCTTGGGATATTATCCCTCTGCATTTTAATTGCTCTGTGCAATTACTAACTGTGTGTTAATTGTATGTGGTATATGGCGGTGCAGTCGGACCAAACTTGCATTTTGTTTGAGCTGATAAAATGTTCCACTCTCACCAGTTTCTTGACTGAAGTGAACTCTCACCTCAGTTTTACAGATATCTCAAGTATCTCTATAAATGTGAACACTTTTGTCTTTCTCTTGGCATCAGTAACAGCAGGAAGTGATTTCTATCACAGGTAACACCAGAGCTGTGGCACAGCTTTTACAAAAGCAACTCAGTCTTTCGTCAAGCACAAATTTCCTAGGCTTGTTTGGGATTTTTTTGCTACTCCACTTGTAAAAGTGTGAGCTCTGGAAACGTAACACTGGTTTTAATTCTCTCTCCAGCAATAGGCAATGCTTTTGCAGTTCTGAGCAACCCTGAGAAACGACTGCGCTATGATGAACTTGGGAGTGCCCACGAGCATGTCAGCACTGGCCAGGCCAGGCACTACAATTACTACACAGAATTCGAAGCAGACATCACACCGGAAGAAATATTCAATGTGTTTTTTGGTGGGCACTTTCCTACAGGTCAGTACCTGTCTGCAGTGGTTTTGAAGAGTAATGGACTGACTCTAACTCTGAGGGAATGGCTGGAGCTGGGCCAGGCAGGGTCAGGCTGGAAAGCAGGGAAACGTTCTTCTCCCAGAGGATGCTGGGGCACTGACCAGGCTCCCCAGGGAATGGGCACAGCCCCGAGGCTGCCACAGCTCCAGGAACATTTGGACAACGCTCCCAGGGATGCACAGGATGAGATTGTTGGAGTGTCTGTGCAGGGCCAGGGACTGGACTGGATGATTCCTGTGAGTCCCTTCCTGCTCAGGATATTCTGTGATTCTGTAAACCATAAAGGAAGTTCAGTTTCCCTTAGGACTGCTCAGGAAGTTGATAATACGTCTGAAAAGAGAAAAAAACTTTTCAGATTTTATTCCTGCCTTTCTTTTATTTCTTCCATCATCTGAAGCCAGCAATGGTATGGAAAGTAAAATAGGGTGTGAATGGGAAGGGGTCAGAAGTGTCTTTGGTGATGGTTGTACTCAGTGACTCAGAGGTCTTTTCCAACATTAACAATTCCATGATTAGATTGTACTTGAAGCATCTGACAGCATTCCAGGCCAGCACGGCCCAGCTCCTGGAGTGAAGCAGGGGGAGAAGCAGGAGCTCCTGTGCCTCACAGCAGCCTGTGCTGTAATGAAATTACAGCCTGGGAGCTCAGCAAGTGCTGCCTGCCTTGAGAGACTGGCAGTGGATGTGCAGGATCCAGTGACACAGCAGTGGAGCTGTACCTGTAGGAGCTCCATGCATGTCTCAGTCCAGCCTTGGCTTTTGGATTTGTAGGGAAAATAGATCCTGCAAGATCAGTGGATTAAAAATGTCTGAAAGGTGTGAGGACTTCAAGGGCCCTCCTGACAGCATCTGAGGAATTGCTTTAGCACTCCTGGAAGCTTTTCACCTCCAAGGTTCACAAAAAGTGAGGTACATACCAGTTACTACAGCCCAAAGACACAGGCAAGTAGTTACTTACTAAACCTTGCTGTGAGTGGTGCATCTTGCACTTGCTCCCAAACTTGGATCAGTGGATATGCAAAGAGAGCCAGCCCCAGCATGGAGTCTGCAGGTTTTCCATTTCTGACTGTGCGAGGAATTGCATCTGGATGTGCCGTTTGTGGGACATTACCGTCATGGAATGGGGCCTGTGGGGAACAGGGATGCTTGGAGTTGAGGACAAGAAATTGAGGATCTGTGGGAGGAGTTTGGGTACTGGGCATGGCAGGTTTAACAGAGAGACTGCCACGAAGGAGCAGGAAATGGGAATTTTTAGCAAAGAGTAAGAAAATAAAAATACAATTTCCTAGTAGCAGGTGTTGGCAGTAAACAAGACTTTCCTCACTGGGCTTTTGGGGGCAGGTTTGTGGCTTTGTTTTTACTGAGCAGTTTTCCTCTATGGATATTCATTGGTAAAAGAGTAACATTTAAAATGTTAAATGTGATTAAACTCAAAAGAGACTCCATGTGGCAGAGTGTTGCAGTTGTAATGAGTAGAGGCTACAAATTCTTCTCATAAAAAATAAATGTACATGGAACAAAGGAAACTGCTGGCAGAAATCCTTGGAGAAACTTAAAATTTGGGAAAACTTTTTTCTAGGCATCCCTACAAAAGCCATTCTTGTCTTCCCACACTTGCTGCGTCTTTTCACAGCTTGATAAAATCTGTCTGAGCAATGTTGAAGGATAGAAATAAACTTCCTTTTTTCCAAAAGAAATTTTCCTCCTTGGAGCCAGCCTGGCTCGGCTCGCCATTGGAGCTCTGACTGCACACATGCCTAGAGCTTGGAAAATCTTTGAACAAGCAGTGGAACAGAGGTTTTGACACAATAGCAGAGGTCACCTTTGCCCAGGTTTCTTGTAGAATTCTTTGGGAAACTCAAAAAAGGACAGGATAAGAGTATAAAATAATGTGACATCTTTCCCAGGGCTTAAAAATAGTTTTGCATTTCTGCTGTGATGATAAGCCATAGATTTCAATTTTCTAACACAAAGACATTCTGAATTTCAAAAGAGGAGAGCACAGCTGTTATTAAGATATTCATATGGTGATAAAATCAGATCCTGAGCTTCAAATTGAAGCAGCAAATGCAATTCTTCCCTCATTTTAGATTTTTTTAAAAATAAATCAACTGCATTCTGTGTGCGAGAAAGAAAATCCTGAATTGTTCTCCTTTTTTACTCTTTTTAAAATCTCTTTCCTTATTATAAAATAATTAAGTGAAAATATTAATGGCTTGAAGGCAGAGGAATTAGAAATGAGGGTAGAAGACCACATTCAGTAATTATGGGAGGCCATAATTCATGGCCTGAGCCTGGTGAAGCAAATTCATTTTCCTGCCACAGCCTTGCAAGTGAATGTGACAAGAACAGCATTAAAATATGAGATACAATCATAAAAATCAGAACATGTTTCTGCAGCTTGATTTAAATTAAGATGGATTGGAGCACTTTGCCATTTCTCTGGTACACTTTTTGGAATAACATTGTGGTGTTGTTTTAATTCTGAGGTGCTTTGTGCTTTTTACTCTGAGATCTCCCAGCTATAATTCAGGCTGTGTAGTATAAACCTGGATAATTAAACAGCGGCTGAGGAATCTAGGTGAGTACCAGCAACTGGGTGAAACATGAGCCTGTCCTGGTTTCTCTTACAGGGAATATCCACATGTTCTCCAATGTAGCCAGAGATGCTCACTATTACCCACGGAGGCACCGGACTGAGAGGGCATGGACACAGGAGCCAGAGGAGGAAGAACACAGGCCACAGGTAGCCAGGAGGAGGGAGCACTTCAGCTTAAATATTTAAATATCTCAGCAGGGTGAGGGATCCTCTTCCAAAGCCAGAACAAACCTACCCATGCATGAGTGCTCACTGTTTATCCTCAAGGGCCGCAGCCACAGTGGATGTTCTCTTTGTCTCTAGATTGGCTTTTATTAATCACTGCTGAAAAAATACATTGTATTTATAGGATTACAGGCCCTCCGGTTTTGTCACCGAGGGTTTTGGTGCTGCTTGCTTTTTGCAAGCTCTAATGCTTGGTAATCCAACAACAATTAGTCCAAATGGGGACTGGTAATGGATATGGAAATACTGGCTTGTCCTCAAAGTGTGTTTAATCCTTCAGTAAATTAGCACCCAGGTGCTGCACCAGACTCTTCCAGCTGGGGACAGGATGGGTCTGGGATACATTTTTGCCAACTGAGAGCTCCAGATGGGACACAAGGTGTCCTTTGTTGTCAGTGCACATACACACCTGCCACCTACCTTGGCAGAATCTTCCTCTGGAGACAGTCTGTTAACCTCCAGGGACAATTCTCAAAGGAAGATGAATTTTTCTTTGTGAGACTCTTAGTCAGGCTCTGAAAAAAAGCCCCTGATGCACCTGACAGACAGCTAAGCTGGGGCAAGTGAATCCAGCTCCTCACTCCAGGAAAAGACACTGAGGGTCTGGAGCATGTCCAGGAAAGGGGACGGAGCTGGGAAGGGGCTGGAGGCCCAGGAGCAGCTGAGGGTGCTGGGAAAGGGCTCAGCCTGGAGAAAAGGAGGCTCAGGGGGGACCTTCTGGATCTGCACAGCTCCTGACAGGAGGGGGCAGCCAGGAGGGGTCGGGCTCTGCTGCCAGGGAACAGGGACAGGAGGAGAGGGAATGGCCCCAGGCTGTGCCAGGGGAGGCTCAGGTTGGACATCAGCAGGAATTTCTCCATGGAAAGAGTGGCCAGGCCTTGGCAGGGGCTGCCAAGATACCTGTGTGGTGGAGTCCCCATCCCTGGAAGTGTCCAAGGAAGGCCTGGAGGTGGCACTCAGTGCTCTGGGCTGGGGACAGGGTGGGGATTGGGTACAACTTGGACTCGATGGTCTGGGAGGGCTTGTCCGACCTCAATAATTCTGTGATTCTGTGAATCCCACCTACTGCTACAAGAAGAATCTTTGTTTCTATCCCAGGGCAGAGGGCAAAGCCTAAACAGCTGCATGTGATATTTTCATCTGGAGGAGACAAGGAATTTCAGAAGCCAGTTTAGAAAGAAATTGAAGAGCATAAGGAAAGATCAGTGTTTTCTCTTTGATACTGTTTCCTCTCTTTTGTTCTGCTAAATTAATCCTAACAAAAGCCCAAGTCAAGGCATCCTGTCTGAAGTTACGCTGCATGTGAGCTCTTAACCCTTTCCTGCTCAGCCCTTAAATGCCGTGCTAGAGCAGAGGCTTAGATCTTTACAATGGAGAGCAAACTTCAGAGGGTGCAGGAAAGCCGTAGTGTGTTCCTGCAGGTTAGGTTGTCAGCTGGGCACTGACTGACTGTGGACACTGTGAAGGAAGGGGCAGAGGAAAAGATAATTGAAAGAAAATTGTGTTCAAGAGTGTTCTGAGATTATTAATAAAGGTTATTTAGAAATTACAGTGTCAGTCCTCTCAAAATCCCAAAGTACTTCCTCTTTTTTCTTTTAAGGTTTCCTGTAACACATTGTTGATCTGTGATTGATAGCCTGACTTCTGTGAACAGATTCTTTTTCCATCTCTGTATTTTCTTGACTGCTAATCCTTGTACTTTTCAGAATTCATATTCTGCATTTATCCAGTTGATGCCAGTTTTCATCATCATAATAGTGTCAGTTATAACACAGCTGATGGCCACCAACCCACCCTATAGCTTATTCTACAAATCGTAAGTCCTTTAAAACCATGTTTTCTGCTGTTGCTGTTTGCAGTATGGAGGCAAATGGAGGTTGCATTTGATAGCAAAATGCACGTTAATATTCTGCTCTTTCTAGCAAGTGTTATCAAATTGTAAATAAGGAAATACCAACAGTCTGCACTGGTGAGTTCTGAGCACCCTCCCTGTGAAGTTACCTGTGGGGAGCTTTAGTGCACAGGGTGCTGAACAAAGAGGCACTGGGGCAGAAATCTGCCTCAGCTGGTGTAAAATGGTTTTGCACAGTGATACAGGATGGGGAATGTGGGTGTAGATCAGCCCCCAGCCCCCAGAATCTGGACCACCACCGAGGTTCCTCTGGAAAGCAATTGACGAATTAAGCTCATGGTTTGCACTATAAGTCCGAATATTTTCTGGAGCATGGATTCTGCTGGAAGCTCCACAAATCATTAAAGCCTTGAAATGCCCTGGTTTAACTTCTGTAGAGAAGCAGGACCCTGGGAGGCTGCTGGGCTCTGAGAGCAGAAGGACCCCACCAGAGCTGCTGTACTGGGAGCTCGTGGGGCAGAGGAAAACCCATGTGCTCCTCTCAGCATCCAGTGCTGGAGGAGGGAAAGAGCTGACCTGGGCTGGCCCTTACTGAGGGAGGGGTGGGATTGGCAGGTTTGGGGCAACCAGCAGAGAGCTTCAAATACTCCCCTTGCTCCATTCTAAGAGTAAAACTGCTTGGGTCCAGCCTTCCTCTCCTCTCCTCTGTCAGAGGAGCCCAACACCCCTCGTCATTTTACCACACGATGTCAGTGTGAAGCCCTCAGAAAAGAACAGGAGGGTGGTTGTTTCTAGGGTGGGTTTTTTTTCCAGGGAGTGTTTTTGCTATCTGCCAGTCCCATGTGAAACCTCCCACACTGCCCCCACAGCAGCTGGTCTGCTTTTCTTCACTACCTCCCCTTCTCCTGGGGATGTGAGATAGGCAGGCCTGAGCCTGGTACAGAGCTGGGCTATTTCTCTAAATCACAGCCTTAAAACAACTGAACAGCCTTAAAACTAAAATTGTGGACAACTCTGAGACACAGGGAGAGAAGGAAAATAAGGGTCTAGGAAAAAGGGGCAAACAGGATTCCTTTCAGTAGAGTGTAACCTTTTTATTTTGGCTGCCTGCCTCTCTCTGTGGGCAATGATTTGAGCAAAGGCCTGGGTATCTTTGCTCAAATAAGGAAATTCACTCCAGGAGTGTGGTTTAAGCCAGTGACTGTGTCGGAGGGGCTGATTCTTCCTATAGGGTATTTTCCATGCTATTCCATACCTTGCTTTGCTTCCTGATGATTATAAAACCCTGAAGAAAAGTGTGACTAGAATCTCCCCTGCTAAGTTTATTTCTACTAAAGGATCCAAAAAAAAGGTAAAATCCAGATAAAATTGCATTGTGCCCTAAGTTTTTATAATCTCCCTTTGTTATCAATCCCCATGGATTTCTGGACCGAGCTTGCCAGAAATCACCAGCAAACAGAAGAAAGTGCCTGCAGAGTTCATAGATAAAATTTGCTCTTATGTTTTAGAAGTGTCTTGACTGAACTGTTAGGAACAAACACAGTATTTGGAAGGAATACTGTTGATATCTCCACATCTGGGGTTTTTTCCTGTGGTTTTAGCAGGAGGGTGGATTCTGTTTGTACTGCACAGCTTGCTGTGCCTGAGACTTGTAATTTCCTGGCTGGATGGTTGAGGGAGCCATAGTCCTGCAGAAGTGAACTGTACAAACATTGTTGTAAATACCGTCCTCTGGAAATGCTAATATGGAGAAACAGCGCCTGATTTCTTGAGATCTGAACTGCTGCAACATCTGATTTCTCCCTGCTGTTCCCACAGGTCCATAGGCCACGTTGTCAGCAGAGAAACAGAGAACTTGCAGGTGCCTTACTATGTTGATAAAAACTTTGAAAAGAATTATCAAGGAGCAGAACTTCAAGAGCTTGAGAAAACAGTTGAAAAAGATTACATAGACTATATTCAGACCAGCTGCTGGAAGGAGAAACAGCAAAGTAAGTTATTTCTGTCCCAGGTGCATTTCAGGGGCTGGGTGGTGGCTGTGCTTCACAAAGCTCTGCTGTTCTTAGTTTTAGTTTCCAATCCTGGTAACATCTCAACTTTGCACTGGTTTGAGGTGTCTCACATCTGGTCTTAACACTGAATTTGCTATTCTTGAGATCTGTCAAAATACATTTTAAGTGATTCTGAGAGACAAGTGGAAAGTAAACTTCACCGTTCGAGACACTTTTTTCCGCTCAGTTATTATGCTTGAATAGCTCTTAGTGATGTTTTAAACATACAGCCCACCACATTTATCTAGCACTGACAGATTGTTAGGCTGGAAAAGATCTTGAAGAATCACCTATTCCATGTTTCCTTTGCTGGAGCAGAATTAGTTTTGCTTTGACTGGCTCTACAAGAAGTTTCTGTAATGTTTTCCTTAAAATTTCTCCAGGAGAGTTCAGAGCATGTCCAGGTGCTCTTGGCTCTTTTGCAGTGGGCTGCGTTCCTGGTATCAGTTTTCAGAGCATGCTTCCGTGGTTTGGGTGTTATTTGCATTTTCTATCTTTAGATGAGTTGGAGATCATGTTTTGCACCATTTCCAGGTCTTTTAAAAGCAAGAATTGAATGCAGAAAGGGAGAACACAGATGTGAGCATTCAAAGTCGTTATCCTCACTCAGCCGTGAGTGACTCTGTGGCACAAAAGCGGGCATGTTAAGCCCATATGTTAAGGCATGTTAGCCCCATATTTTATTATTTGTTAATTGCTATTAATCTGGTTCATGGAAGAAACAGCAAATCCCTGCTGCTTGCAGAATGGTAAGAAATAACAGAAATGAAATTACAAGGAGTAGTTTAGGCTGGGATGTTGTGACTGATCGTATTCACCTAAAGAACTCATCACCTTCAGATGACTCAACACCAAGTAGTGCTGTGTGTAAAGGAAGCTGGAACAAGTTGTGTCTGTGTGAACGCTGAGTAGCAGCAGACAAACTGCTTTCACACTCTGGTAGGGATTTTAAATTGCTCTATGCAGAACAGTCCTCAGCACACTGCTAAAAAGTGCTTTTGCATTTGTTTTCAGTTTCTTGACCAATTGCATCATTGTGGAAACACACAGTTTGTGTAAACAAGACCCATTTAATCCAACAGGAACAGTGTTGCTGACTCCAGACTGGTGACAGGTTTTTGATGGGAAGGCTTGTTTTGGCTTATTTTACATAAAAGTTACCAATCGTGCTTTTAAAGAGAAATAAAAAGACGTAGGCTCTGAAGTTAAAAAGGAAAAGAACACGTAATATAAGACCATAAAAGCCTTCAGGTTTTTGGTGTGTTTGATTTGTGAACTTTGAGTATCTGTGGCTGGCAGGAACAGCCTCCAGGGATAACGAGGCTGTTAATACTCATAAATGTAGTCTTGCTACAGGGAGAGAGTTTATTTCTTACAGAAAAAAAATCCCTTTAATTGACCTTGTGCAACTGAAAGTCACCACATTGTCTCTTTCACAGACACCTGGAGCTGAGGAGAGCCCAGCCCCAAAGAGGGAGACAGGGTTTGTGTGTCAAAGAGAGCACAGTAGCCAGAGAGGGGAGATGATCCAGCATGGAATGCCAAGTGCCTGCCAAACCGTGCTGCCCCAGAGCTTTGTACACTTAGGGGTTGTATTAGTCACAATCTGCAAATACATTTACAACAGCCACAATTAGCATAACCTGAGGACACTACTGTCATTAAACCTAACCATTTTCAGAGTGCTTCCTATCCAGGCCAGCAGATGAGGAGCACAGCTGAGACTGGGCTGACCTTAGGGCAGTCATGTTTGTAAAAATAAACTCTGAATGCAGGATGGAGTGCTAGAGAAAAGTTCTGGAGATGCTGAGGCAGTTCTTAGTCAGCTGTTGCTCCACAGTGTTGGTCCCTTAATCCTTGTTGACATGTTGGACTTGATGTGATGAGCTTTTTGTCAGTTGAATGTCTATTAATAGTACATTTGTTGTATTTACTGAGGGCACATTTCCCCTGAGCACCAGCAAAATGGGCAGAGATGAGTTGTTCAGGAACAGTTTGGTTTTTAAAGTCCTTGATTTTATGACTTGAAGAGTGTTACCTGGTGTCCAACAACCATAAGGAAAACCTTAAAATAATGGATTAGTTGGTACCTTGCTCAGCTAGTCAGTTTTATAGTGCTGCACCAGACAGGGCTCCTCAGCAGAGCAGAGTGTGAAAGTGGGTGTGCAATGGATTTGGGTCTTCTGAAATCTTTGACACAGTTAAGTTCAAAAAGCACATCCCAGGTTTTTACAAGAAATGGTTCAGCTGGGATGGCACAGATGTAAAGTGAGGCTGCAGTGAGCTTGGAGTCACAAAGAAGCAACTGAAAACAGGGAAGGTATAGAATCCTAGACTGGTTTGGGTTGGACGGGACCATCTCATTCCACCCCTGCTATGGGCAGTGACATCTTCCACTGTCCCAGGCTTATCCAAGCCCCATCCAGCCTGGCCTTGGACACTTCCAGGGATCCAGGGGCAGCCACAGCTTCTCTGGGCAACCTGTGACAGGGTCTCCCCACCCTCACAGGGAAAAATTTCTTCCATATATCCAATGTAAATATAGTTGGAATTCAGTATTTCAGAACCTCCTTGAAGAAAAGACTTCAAAGGAACTACTCTGTAAAAGATTGAAACCCACAAGGAGCAATTGTGATGGAATGAACACTGTCAAAAGTGAAGGGAATAATTTTCCCCAATTGGATCAGTGTAAACTGAGATTCCCCACTGCACAACTCCGGGGACTCTGGCCTCAGGAAAATTGAGCCTGGGTTTGCAGGAGTCTTGACAGGGCTGTGCCCAGCACTGCTTGAGTGGCATTTTGGTTATAAACATGAAAATGGATTCCTGCTCTAAAATGAACTATTCCTGCCTGTCAGTTTGTGAAGCTTTTCATTGAGTGGGAGGAGGGTTAAATGGCTCTAAATTTCAGTGGGACAGGGACAGAGGACGTAAGGCATGAAAGGAGCTATTGAAGTTCTTTCCACTCTGAATAATCTTGTAAAATGAGGGGCTTGTAAGGTGTATAAAAGATCTTTGAAAAATTGAGTGTCATCAGGTAGCCTGTGCTTACGGAGATGTTGACCTTTTCAGAAGTAAATTACTGCTATTCTCCTCAGTGCATCTAATCCTGCAGCCAAATTATTCTTCAGGGAGAAACCTATATTAAGACTTCCTCAGCTAATCAGCAAAAGAAACTTCTCTGAATTACTGGGGGAAAATAATTTAAACAATGGGATTATTTCAGTTTTATGTTGCTTTTGGAGAAGAAGGGGAATGAAATGTAAAGTACGTTTGACATTGTTAATGAAAGGGCAGGAAGGCCTTTCAGACGAATCCCTTGGGTAGCTGTTCACCTCCCTGGATTCAATACCCACCAAAATTAAAATTTTAAATTGCCACAAGGATAACAAAGCACTGAGAAACAGTTCTTTAAAGGAGGCTCACGGCTTCATCCTAATACTTTTTTTTTTCCATCTTTCAGAGTCTGATTTGTCAAATTTGGCCAAGCTCTACAGAGATGAGCGGTTAAAACAGAAAGCAGAGTCCCTGAAACTTGAGCACTGTGAGAAGCTCTCCAGTCTGATTGGGATGCATAAAGGGGGCTGACCAGGACGCACACGTTCTGTAGTTTTATTTATTTGCTGTTTTAACTTATGTTTTTATTTTCCTTCATATGAAAAGAGAAGGAGTCTGTTGTAAAGAGTGAATATTGAAGTCCGTCTGCAGGTAGTGCAGAGAGGGGCCAGCACGAGCTGCAGGGCTGCTGTTTGCTGTAATATATCCTGTACATTAGATGTGGTTCCAAGGACCAGTGGCACTTTGTAAATTAATTCCCCAGGACACTCTCTGAGTTTGGAACCTGACTGCGTGGGTGGTTTGTCTGCCATCCAGACTTTGTGTGCTTCCCAGGAGAGCAGGAACCTCTTGGCTTTCCCTGTTTTCTATGGACCGGCAGCTCCCTGGATGCCTGGGCAGCACCGCACTCAGGGCTGGCTGTCAGCTCCTCTTGTCCTTGCAGGGCTGTCCCTGCCTCTGCAGCACTGCCAGAGAGCTGGGATGGTTCCAGTGCAGGAGGGACAGGGCCGTGCCTGAGGTGAGCCCCTGAGCACATTCCCAGCTCTCCCACTGTCCCAGGGGATCATATCCCAAGCTGCTCCAAGGGAGGGCTGTGCCCGTCTTGACACCAACATCAACCAGACAATGGGAGTCTGGGAATTGCACCAATTCCAGTGTCTGCCAGACTGTTGGGATAAGAGAAGGATGTTCATTCTGTCATCTGTTTCCAGTGGCATATTTTGAAGCTGGCTGTTCCATTCTGGTTTTTATCTGCATTCTGTCCCAGCTCTTCAGGGTCTGCTTTTTCTGGTACAGTTCTCATGTAGCACATTTTTACTCTGTTGAGCAGCTATGAATGTTTCACTGTAGACATAATGTTGCAAAGAAAAAGATCCATGTGGCAATATCCGGTTTTTTCTTGATCGTCCTTTACACAGCCAGGCCTTGAAGGGCACGTTGAGGCTGGGTTGTCCTCGTGAGCAGCAGAGCAGTGTTAGACCAGTGTTGCTCCAGGTGAGCATCATTAACCCCCCGAGCCAGTTTGGCGTGTGCCGTGTGTTGAATGACCTGCTCTTCCAGGGAATACCTGCCCGAGCTGGGGGACTCACAGACCAGCAGTGCTCCCCTCTGACCTTAGGATGTGAGTCAGTGACACCTGACTGAGCAAGGCTCTGCTGTTGCCACGTTCCTGAAACTGGAGTCACGCAGGATTCACAGGTGGCCTTGGCTGAAACCTAGGGAGCAAATGCTCAAAAGCTGGGAAATACCAGGATTAAACCTGCCTTTAAAGCTTAGACTGTCCAGGTGCTGGGAACTGGTGCAGTGGTGCGAGTCCAACTGGATGGAACTGGGAATGTTGGTACCACAATGTGTCCCACTTCATGTCCCTGTCCCATCCATACAGCCCTGGGAGACTGGGCGGCAAACAAAGCTGGGAGCTGCAGGAAAAGAAGCTTTTCTGGGGTCTGCACTGGGGTGTGCTCCTTCACACGAGCCCTGAACATCCCAGCTCCCATCCCAGGGAGGAGAACATTCCAGGTACAACAGTGCTGTGGTGGTTTGTTGTAAAAGGAAAAAAAACATTGTTTAAACTCTCTAAATTGCATTTTTATGTTAACATTTGTGCCCCATTTGTAGGAAACCTTGTAGGAACCTGTGGGGAAGTTGAGTAGAACTTGTGCATCTGGGACAGGGAGAGCAGTGAAAAGGGCATTTTGAGCGGGTTGGTGTGGAACATAGTGCCAGAGTTTAAGGGCAAGTGATCACTCCAAGTTGGTGGCTTGCAGAGCAGGCAGTCTTAATTCTGGTATTTCCCAATTTGGAGCACATGAGTGTGTACAAAAAGTGAAAATAATGTTGCTTTTTATATATTAAATAGCTTGTAGAATATATTAGAAATCTATTAAAGTGGTTGGACTTTGTTCCAGGGTTGGTATCTTCCCTGTCATTCCTGTGTGACTGTAGAGGGATACAGGTAGGGAGACCAAATCCAGTGACTTCTGGACCCACAGTGTCCTGCACGGAGCTTGAACTCCTCCATAGCATTTTGCACTGAAACCAGATTGTACCTTTTATCCAAAGATCTTGAGTACTTGATGGAGGTGGGAGACCTCCTGTGGGAAGCACAATCAGCTAGGAAATGCAGGACGGAGGTAAAAACATCCCCCAAAGCAATAAGTGTTCTTTGTTCCTAACCAGGGAGAGTCAGGGTGCTGGTCCTGCTGTGTGCTGTAAGGGAGGGCAGGTGGCTCAGAACCTCTGCGGTGACAAAGAGGACAAGCTGTGTTTGCACAATGCTCCACAGGGAAAAGGAGAATCCTCTCTGGAGCCCAGGGTGTGGAAATGCATCGCTGTCCTTCTCCAAAGGGTACTTGGGATTCTTGTTCGTGGGGCTCTGGCGGGAGGAAAGGGTGTTCCTGGGTGGCTCGGAGCACCAAGCGCTTGAACATGGGTTTGTGTGTGTGTATCTATATTTATTTATTTTTAAATTAAAGATGTGACATCGCTCTGCCTGTCCGTGGTGGTCCGAACCTGGCCGAAGGGAGGGGTGGGGGTGGCGCCGGGAGCGGTGCGGGTAATGGC
>VZRN01000229.1:263342-284007 GCA_013397935.1 Dasyornis broadbenti
TCCAACTCGCTGTCGGAGGACGGCGGGCGGCCGCGGCGGTGGCCGGCGGGCGCCGGGGAGCCCCGAGGCGCAGCGACGGCTCTGCATGGCCGGGTGGGCTGGTCTTTCCCCGCCGGCGTGGACGGGGAGATGCTGGGCAAGGAGCAGTTCGAGTGCGTGGACGTGGAGCTGGAGAGCGGGGAGGCCAGGAGGGGCCACGGCAAGAAGAGGACGGTGCCTAAGCGCCAGATCCTGCTGAAGAAGAAGGAGAGGAAGGAGACGGGCTTTGGTCCCCGAGGGGATGGCCCAGCCCCCCAGCCCCCTGCCAGGAAGGAGCCCCCCAGCAAGGGCAGAGCCATCGGCGAGGACTTCAGGCTCAACTACCAGCAGTTCATGAAGGCGGCCTCCCTGGACGCCGGCACCGACAGGACCAGGGCGGCCTCGTGCCTGGTGAAAAACGTCCTGGCCAAGAAGATGCAGTACGAGCAGCGAATCAAGATGGAGCAGAAGGGGCTGCGGGGCAGCTCGACCTCCTCGGGGCCGTCCTCCGCCGGCACCGACCTGCTGGGGGATGGTCTAGAGGGCAAGTCCAGCTCGCTGTCCCGCTCGGACTGCAGCTTCTCGGCCGAGGACCTGCGGGGCGGCGGGATGCTGGTGGCCACGGCGGCCGCAGGGAACACCACCACCACCCATCCCACCAAGGGCGTGGTGCTGAGCGAGGCGACGAGGGAGACTGTCTGCAACCTGAGGAAGACGTTCAACGAGCTCAACCAGAGGATGAAGTACCAGGAGGTGCTGGAGGGCCGCTGGCTTCCCGCTGCCACTGAGGAACACACGTCGGAGAGGATCTGCTACCAGCGAGCACGCGCCTTGTTCGAAGCCCAGCCTGGGGTGGGGAAGGTGCTGGATATCGCCCCCAGATTTGGGAGAGGGCCGAGGCCATGGCCTAGCTTGAAGGAGCGAGCCATCGGCCCCATCCACTCCCAAACTCTCCCCTTCAAGGCCGAGAGCCGGGCGCAACCCACCACCGCCCCGCGCCGCCACTTCGCCTCTTCCCGGGCGCAGGAGGTGAGGACGCAGCCGCAGAGCCAGCCAGAGAAGCCACCAGCAGTGCCCTGTCGGCCGCCCAGCCCTGGCGTCCCGCCGCGCCGGGGGTCCCCGCCAGCCACGCCCCCCAAGCCAGAAGAGAAGGGGAAGGGGCGCGTCCCGCAGCCCCGGGACGTGCGCAAGCTGGTGAAGAGCAGCTACAGCCTCAAATTCGGGACTGCCGGCACCTCACGCGGCACCGTGGCACCGGCGAGCAGCGGGGAGCCGCCCCCGGCGACCCCGCTGGTCATCCACTGTACCTCGGTCCGCCGGGAGCCAGCGCCGGAGCCGGGGGGGGAGGAGGTGCTGGCAGCCCCCGGCCGAGAGGCAGCCCCGACGTGTGCCGAGAGGCCCGCAAAGCCCAGCGCCAGTCGGCCCGCGCCCTCCCACAGCTCACCCATCAACATCACGAGGGTCCAGGCCACGCGGAGGGGAGCGGCCACCACGGAGGAGCCACCGGCATCCCCCCCGCGCAGGGAGCGAAGCGAGCTCAGGGTGCCCCCCCGAACGCCAGTGGCCGAGGGCGTGCCGCACGTGGAGACCCATCTCCACGTCCTGGTGGGCCGGCCGTCTCCGGTGGCCAGGGAGAGCTCCCCGGCTCAGAGCAGCGCGGTGCTGCGGACAGAGAAGACCGTTCTCCTGCCTCCGCCACCGACGAGTCCCATGGAGGGGAAGGAGGTGCGTGGCCATGGCAGCACCAGAGCGCTCCACGCCGCCGAGGGGCCGGAGTCGCTGGGGCAGCGGCACAGCAGCAGTGACAGCATGGACCCCCGACCAGGAGCCCCGGGCGGCAGCAGCGCCCGCCCACGACCTGCGGAGCCGGCAGTGAGAAGCAGCGAGCAGAAGCAGGAGCAGCCCGGCGGCCGGCGGGTCTCCGTGGGCAGCGGTGGCTCTGCTGATGGCACCGGCCCCCCCGCCCCGCTCCGAGCTGGGGAGGCCAGCGAAGGTCCTCCTGGGCGGCTGCCGGAGCGGAGGGAGGCCTGGGAACACTCGCCGCAGTGGCCGGACGCCACAGAGCCCTACCCACCTGCTGCCCCAGCAGAGAACTCCAACTACTTGGCAATCCCTGAGAGACCCCCCAAATCCACGCTGATGCCAAAGCTGTCCTCGGTTCCCAACCCAGCCAGTGCATCCTTTGGGACCTCCATGGTGACCAACGTGACCAACTCATCTTTTAGGTACCCGGCAGCCTCCAGCCTGGCCAGCACATCATTTTGGACCCCCTTGGTTTCCAACCCCAACAAGTCTTTTGGGGCCCCTCTGGTCCCCAACCTGTGTAGCACATCCTTTGGAACCCCATTGTTCTCCAATCCATCTAGCTCATCCTTTGGAACCCCATTGTTCTCCAATCCATCTAGCTCATCCTTTGGGACCCCATTGTTCTCCAATCCATCTAGCTCATCCTTTGGGAACCCCTTGCTCCCCAATCCATCCAGTGCATCATTTGGGTCCCCACTGGTCCCCAATCCATCCAGTGCATCCTTTGGGAACCCCTTGATCCCCAGTCCATCCAGTGCATCATTTGGGTCCCCACTGGTCCCCAATCCATCCAGTGCATCCTTTGGGAACCCTTTGATCCCCAATCCATCCAATGCACCATTTGGGAACCCACTGGTCCCCAATCCATCCAGCGTACCCTTTGGGTCCCCCATGGTCCCAAACCCATCCAGTGCATCCTTTGGGAACCCTTTGGTCCCCACTGCATCCAACGCATCCTTTGGGTCCCCACAGGTCCCCAATCCATCCAGTGCATCATTTGGGTCCCCCTTGGTCACCAACCCAGTCCCCACTTCCCTTGGGCATCCATCAGTCTCCAACGTGGCCAGCTCTTTCTTTGGATCCCCTTTTGTCCCCAATCCAGCCAGTGCTCCACTGGGAACTGGTGCCTATCCCCTTCCTGGTGGGGAAGTGCCCTGGAGCAAGCCCAGCCCTGAGCCCCTGCTGCCCCGACCCCCCGAGGGCCTGGCTGCTGTGGAGCCCGCAGCTCAGCCCCACATCGAGGATGCTCCTAATTTCCTCAGGAGGACCGAAGGCTCCTCGCCGAGTGGGAGGAGCAGGCAGAGCCCCCCCAAGCCTTTCTCCGCACCCCTGCCCACTCAGCGGAGGATGCTCATGGATCCCAACAGCGGCAAGTGCTACTACATGGAGCCACCACGGCAGCCCCAGATGAAAACGCTCTACGACCCTGAGACCGGGCAGTACCTGGAGGTGCTGCTCCCACCGGTGGCATCACACACCGGGCTCTACCAGGCACCTTTCAATCCCCTGCTCATGGCCCCAGGGGTCTATGGCCCACCCTACGTGCCCTACGGTGGCTTCCCGGGAATCCCGGCACCGCCACCCTCCGCCCCCTCGCCACCACACCCCAACCTCCCGGCCGCCGACAACCCTGGCATGTCCGGGACTCCCAGCTCTGCTCCCAAGGGCGAGGGGCAATCCCCTGCCGGGGGTCCCGACTGCGGGTACCTGGAGAGCCTCTACTACATCCCCACTGGGATGCGGGCCAGCCCCGGCCCCGAGCAGCCCCAGGCACGCACCAGCCCCGCCGCACCTGAGCAGGGGTCAGTGCTCCGGATGTGATGGGATGAACCCGTGTGGATGTCCCTTCCCATGGCCGGGCTTTAGCCCAAAGGCAACATCAGCCTGGCATGGGAGAGCCCCCCGTCCACGGCTGAACTGGCAAAGCGCCGAGGGGTAGTGAGCACTGGTTGGACCTCACTGGCTTCGCATGGAAACAGGGACAAAAAGGGTATTTTCTAGTGTGAGAACCTGGCAGCCCTGGGGGAACATGGAGGCGTGGGCCCCAGCCAGCAAATGGACCACACAGTCCCTGCTTTCCCCTGTCCTGCCAGCCCCATCCCACAGATGACCCCGGCTGTTTGGCACAAGGGGGTGATGGCCTGGCCACCACCAGCCACCTCAGCCACGGCTGCATCACAGACACCCTAAAATAGTAATAAAATTGCTGAAACAGCTTTGAATCTGTTTGTTCATCCTGTGCTTGTGTGGTCTGTAAAGAGGGGCAAGGGGCTGAGGCACTTAGAACCTACAGTCCCTCTGTCTGTCTTGGAGTGTCCACCAGATAAATCTCAGCCCCTGGGAGCAGGAGGGGTCTCTGCAGTCACCAGTGAGCCCTGAGCCCGAAACCACAACCATGAGCCCCAAACCACAACCATGAGCCTCAAACCCCAGTCCTGAACCCCAAATCCCAGTCGTGTGCACCAGACCCCACCCAGCCCCAGCCCCTGTAGGTCCACACAATCCCATGAAGGATTTAGGTGGAGGAGAAGGGTTTAGGCATTACAGCACCGAGTTACAGCAGAAACCTCCTGGAGAGGGATCTCTCGGTCGGGGACACCCCGCGCACCACCACCCCCTTCCTTCCTGCCGCGACACCCGGGACGGACGGGCCCCACCAGCCGGATGCAGGTGTGTGCTGGCCTCGCCTCAGCGCCGCTCGCCAGCCCCGGGGGGTTTATAGCCACCCCGCTCCTCCGCCCCACACTTTCGACAGTGTGGCAGAATGCGACCGGCCCTGGCAGCGTGGCTGGTGCTGAGCCTGCTGGGGGGGACGGGGGCCAAGGGCATGTGCGGGGAGCCCCCCGAAGCCCCGTCCCACTCCGTCCCTGCGCCCCAGCTCAGCCCCGAGGAGCGGCTCTCTCCCCACATGCCCGAATCCCTGCGCTGTGATGCTTGCCACGCCATCGCCTTCCAGGTGGGGACCGGGGGAGACAGCAGCCTAAAAGCGGGAGTGAGAAGCCTTGAGGGGATGCTTCAGCCTGGGGGGATGCTACCGGCTCCGTTGGGGCACACCACTGATGGATATTCCCCATCGGCACCTCAAAAAAGCCCTTTGGGGCTCCTCATGGATCCTCTAACGCATGCAGATGTGCTTTTACTGCCGGGGCTGCACGGAAGAGGGTGCAGACCCCAGCCCCGCTCGTCACCAGGGTCATGGAGAGCCATTTTCACTACCCGAATTTTGCCTTTGTTCACCCTAGATTGAGGAGCAGCTGCGTAAAGCAGAGGGGAAGGTGGGCAAGAAGGTGCTGAAGGAGTCGGACTATACTGAGGTGCTGGAGAGGAGCTGCTCACAGGACTGGGAGAGGTGAGCTGGGTGTCCGTGGGATGGGGATGTCCCCAGGGATGGGGGTGCCCCCAGAGATCAGGATGTTCCTGCGGACAGGGATGTTCCAAGGGATCAGGATGTCCCCAGGTACAGGGGAGTCCAAAGCGGTCACAGTATCCACAAGGATGATGGTGTCCCAGGAATCAGAGTGCCCCCGGGGCTGTTCCCAGGGATGGGGCTGTCATTTTCCAGCGACTGTTTTCCCTCTAACCCTCTCTCTCCCCGCAGTTACGGGGTGCTGGAGCTGGACGGGGAAAAGCGGCTGTCGGGGCCGGGGCTGCCCAGTCAGCAGCCCCTGAGCGTGATGGTGTCGGGGGGACCGTGGCCGAGCAGGTGAGTCGGGGCTTCGGCAGTGCAGGGGGTCCGGGCACTGTCCCCTCGCCCCCGGGTGACCACCGCGGCTCCTCGCAGGCTCTCCAAGATGTGCCACGGCTACGTGGGCGAGCAGGGCGAGGCGCAGATCTACGGGGCGCACCGGCGGGGCCCGGCCGCGCTGCGGCAGCTGCTGTGCCACGGGGACAAGGGACCCTGTGCCGGCCAAAAGGACCGGGGGCCGGACCCCCCCAAGGCGCTGCAGAACGAGCTGTAGCCCCGGAGCGGTTAATGCTTAATGCCCCGGTGACCTTCGGAGCCGACTTCGTCCCCAGCGGGAGCCGACACGTGCCGGGAGATGGACGCCTTGTCGGTGTCGCCTGTCACCGATGTCGTCGCTGTCTCTCGACGCCCAGCCCGGCCGTGCCGACAGCAGCGCGGACTCCGTCCGGGCGAGCTGGGAATTACTCTGTAACCCACGGGCTCTAATGTTTCACCACGGCAGTGCTCCTGGCGGGTGCAGCCCCGATTAAAGGAGTTAATGGCTCATCCGTCCCGGGGCTGCTCTCCCTGGTTTCACAACCCTCAGCCAATGGCCGCCCTCCCGCCCGCCGCCCCTGCCACCGCCACCGCCCGGTTGGTGACTAAAGTCCTTCCCACGGCCATAAAACCCCCCCGAGCAGGGATATCGCCGCCGGGGACGCGTCGCTGGAGGATGGGGACCCGCTCAGGAGACCTGGCTCAGCCCCAGGTGAATGCAGCTGCGGTCCCTGTCCCCATCCCTTCCTCGGTGTCATCCCAGGGCGGTGGGGAAGGAGGTGCTGACCAGTGGTATTGCCCCTAGCGATGGTCAGCTCAGGGTCAGGATGCCCTTCTGGGGTTGGCAAAGGCCGGAGTGAGCCTGGGGGTCTGCGGTGAACCCCGGGACCAAGGGGACATGCTAGAATGCTGTGGCTGGGACTGGCTGTGCCACCTTTCCCAACACCTGCGGCCGGGATCCCCCTCCACACCTTCCAGGAGCAAACTATCACGCAGGGACCAGTGGGTTTTGGAGCCCAGATCCCTCCTGGGGTTCACAGCTGGCACCGGGTGGGACTGACCGGACACACATGCCGAGCCATGGCCCGGTGTCACCCGTGTCATCCAGGGCAGAGCCCAGCCCCTTTCCGGTGGGACACCTGGGTCCACATTGACCCGGCTCCTACCTGGTCCTCACTGCCAGAATGGGAACCCCGCTGGCTCCCCGCAGACCCCTGGGAAGGAGCTGCCTGCGACGGGCAGGGTGAGTACCGGGGCACCCCTCGGGCAGCACCACACCCCAAATCCATCTGTAACACACCTTCGGATGGAGACCGGCCAGCCAGGACCCCTCCCACACTTGAGGGCACAGGGGCTCCCCGCGGGGCAGGATGAGGTGCCCGTCCCTGCACGCAGCCCCAGGGTGAGCCAGGCCTGAGCTGTGCCCTCACACAGCAGGACCCTGGGGTGGGCACCAGGCCCCACCGGCCGGAGGTGGACATGCTCTACTTGATCGAGGACGTGCCGCCCTGGTACCTGTGCATCCTGCTCGGCTTCCAGGTACAGCCTGGGAAATGGCAGATCCCAAGTCCCCTCTCCCCACGGTGTGGGGCACCCCACGGCTCCCCAGCCCCGCTGAGCCCCCCTCACCCTCCAGCACTACCTGACCTGCTTCAGCGGCACCATCGCCATCCCCTTCCTGCTGGCCGAGAGCCTGTGTGTAGGCAAGGACCAGCTCACCGTCAGCTACCTCATCGGCACCATCTTCACCTGCGTCGGCATCACCACCCTCATCCAGACCACCGTGGGCATCAGGTAGAGCCGCGGCCCCAGCAGGACCCCCTGCCCAGCCCCGGGCCCGGGCGCAGGCATCTCTCTCGTCCCTCCAGGCTGCCCCTCTTCCAGGCGAGCGCGCTGGCTTTCCTTGTCCCCGCCAAGTCCATCCTGGCCCTGGAGAAGTGGCAATGCCCACCTGAAGGTGAGGGCAGGGAGGTGCAGGGGGTGTGCGCTTGGTCCCTGCCCGCCGGGACCACCTGACGCCCCTTCATCCCCAGAGCAGATCTACGGCAACTGGTCCCTGCCGCTCAACACCTCCCACATCTGGCAGCCCCGCATGCGAGAGGTACATCCTGCCACCACCCCCAGGCCCTCCAAACCCCCTGGTAGCCTGCTGACACCCTCTTCCACACCTCTCCATGCCCTGCAGATCCAGGGGGCCATCATAGTGTCCAGCTTGGTGGAGGTGGTCATCGGGCTGCTGGGGCTCCCCGGGGCACTGCTCAGCTACATCGGGCCACTGACCGTCACCCCCACTGTTTCCCTCATCGGACTCTCCGTCTTCCAGGCGGCTGGCGACCGGGCTGGCTCCCACTGGGGCATCGCCGTGCTGTATGGCATGGGGGCACGGGGGACAGCGGGGCAGGGTTGTCCAACATGGAGCCAGAAGGATGTCAGGGGCACTAGGGATCCTGTCTCTCTCCACCCAGGACCATCTTCCTGATTGTCCTGTTTGCCCAGTACCTGCGGCAGGTGGCCATCTACCTGCCCGGCTACCGGCGGGGCCACGGCTTCGTCCTGCTCCGCATCCAGATCTTCAAGATGTTCCCGGTAGGGACTGGCTGAGAGCATCCTGGGGTGGGCCTGAATTCCCCCCTTTATTCACACGTGGGTTCGCAAGTGATGCAGGAGCATCCTGGTGTGTGCCCTGCAGATCATCCTGGCCATCCTGCTGGTGTGGCTGATCTGCTACATTCTGACACGCACTGGAGTCTTCCCCAGCCAGCCTGAGGAGTATGGATACAAGGCCAGGACGGATGCCCGCGGGGAGATCCTATCCGTGGCACCCTGGTTCCGGGTCCCCTACCCCTGTGAGTGCCCAGCAGCCCCCGGTGCGCTGGGGTCCCTGATACCCCTTTGCCCTGGGGCATGTGGGGACCTGGTGCAGCATCATTAGGGCTGGGGAGCACCTGGGGGAGAGGCACCGGGAGCACTGAGTGGGGGATCCTGAGGTGTCCCCAACCCTGACCTGCTCTACTGCCTGGGCAGGCCAGTGGGGGCTGCCCACGGTGACCTCGGCAGCTGTGCTGGGCATGTTCAGTGCCACGCTGGCGGGCATCATCGAGTCCATCGGGGACTACTACTCCTGTGCCCGGCTGGCAGGAGCTCCCCCACCCCCTGTGCACGCCATTAACAGGTACAGGCAGCTCTTCCCCCCTCCTCGGTACCCCACTCATCCCGTAGCATCCCTGGGGACTGGTCAGGGATGATGCAGGGGCGTGGAATGGGGACCAGCCCGACGGTGCTGTTTCCTAGAGGCATTTTTACCGAGGGCATCTCCTGCATCATCGCGGGGCTACTAGGAACAGGCAACGGCTCCACGTCCTCCAGCCCCAACATCGGCGTCCTGGGCATCACCAAGGTACCGGGGCCGGGGAGGGGTCCAGGGTCGGCCAAGGGGTGCAGGCACCGTCACCTGTTGCCCGTGTGTCTGTGCAGGTGGGGAGCAGGAGGGTGATCCAGTACGGTGCCGTGATCATGCTCGTGCTGGGGACCGTCGGCAAGTTCACGGCGCTCTTCGCCTCCCTGCCCGACCCCGTCCTCGGCGGGATGTTCTGCACCTTATTCGGTAACTGTTCCCCTCCAAACCCGGAGCGCTGCTCAAAGCAGCCCTGGGCTACGTCCCCGCAGCTTCAGGGGCTGGTGAGCCCAAGGGAGGCAGGGCAGCTTTGAGGGGGAACCGGGGCTGCCTCCTCCCACCCTCAGCGCGGCTGGGGCAGCCCCCCGATGCCCGGCCCCGCCGGCGCCAGCGCGGACGCCTCCGCCTGCATCGCCGCGTCTCTGCTGACAGGAATGATCACGGCCGTCGGCCTCTCCAACCTGCAGTTCGTCGACATGAACTCCTCGCGAAACCTCTTCGTGCTGGGCTTTGCCATGTTTTTCGGGCTGACGCTGCCAAACTACCTGGATTCCCACCCCGGGGCCATTAACACAGGTGCAGCACGAAAAGCCGCAGTTTTGGGAGTTTAGGGAGAGAAGAGGGCAGATCTCCCCGGCGCTCACCCACCCCGGGGGAGCAGATGGGAAATCCTCACAGCACCCCCGGCTCCGTTCCGCGCTCCCGCAGGTGTCCCGGAGCTGGACCAGATCCTGACAGTGCTGCTGACGACGGAGATGTTCGTCGGGGGAACAATTGCCTTCGTCCTGGACAACACCATCCCGGGTAACTGCAGCACACGGGGTCAAGGAGAGGGAAACAGGGGGACTGGGGCAGATTCCTGTTGATTTAGAGCTGCCAGAGGGAGTGGCAGGGCCAGAGAGTGACATTGGACATCCCCGCAGGGACGCATGAGGAGCGAGGGCTGGTGCAGTGGAAGGCAGGAGCGCACTCGGACAGCACAACTAGCGCCAGTCTGAAGAGCTACGACTTCCCGTTCGGGATGGGTGCGGTGCGGAGGAGTCGCTGGCTGAGGAAAGTGCCCATCTGCCCGATGTTCACCGGGTTTAGGGCCCGGGCGAGGGGCAGGGACACGGCGGCCGAAGCGGGGCATGACGGCACAGACGGGGTCTCGGTGTGCACCAAAGTCTGAGCGAGGCGAGGGTCCCGGGAGGGTCCCGCCGCAGCGCCGGGGGCGCCGAGCCGAGCTCTCAGGGGTGCTGTCGGGGTTCGGTAGCACCCACCAAGGCCAAAGCCAAGGCTTCTGGTGCTCGGCTCGAACGCAGGGCTAGGGAAACACAACGCTGCTCTTGGGGGACATCCCGAGCTCCCGGGCACAGCCTGGGGACCGCCACCCCGTATCGTACTCCACCTCCAGCTTCAGCTGGCTGAGACTCTTCCCGCGCTTGCTGAAGCGCGTCAGCCACCAGAGCCAGCCAGAGCTCCGGGGCCACCAACTCCCACCCCGCCACGGATAATCACACCGTGCCCTCGGCACCGGCAGGGTGACCCAGCGGCTGGCACGGGCTCAGCATGGGGCAGTGTCCATACCAGCGTTAGGATGCCTAATTTAAGATTATACATTAAAAAGGATAAAATATTCAAGTGCACGTGCCCTGCCAGTGTCTCTGCTGCCTCCTGCACTGTCCTCTAGTCCTTTGTGCACTGAAAAGGCGTCAGTACCTTTTCGTACTCCTTCCTGGGCTGCCTGACACGGAGACGTTGGGTTTCATCCAGGTGGGCTCTGCCTGAGCCTGGCGCAGTGGGAGAAGCAGCTCAGCACAAGCCGTTGGCAAAGCCTTCCCGCTCTGGGAGCTCTGGAGAGCTGGCTCTGCCCTGGCCGTGCTGGTGACACTGCCTCGTGCCGCCAGTGTGTTCTCAGCTGCAGGCACAGAGGTGGCTGACCCCACCATGCAGCCATGGGGTCAGGCCAGTCCTGAGCCTGGATTTAGCACCAAAGTTGAGCTGAGGCAACATTGCACAACCCCGTCACAGCCCGTGGTGGCACTGCCACACACTCGGTCCCCAGGCTGAGCAGGGGGAGAAGTGAGGAAATCTGTTAAGTGAAGATGAGGGGGAAAAAAAAAATCCCAACTTAAAATAAACCCCAAGTGATGCAAATATAACCACTCTCCACCTCCCACAAGCACCAGCCAGGTGCTCCCGCTTCTGCTGCTGTCCCGGCGCTGGTGCTGAGCGTGGTGTTACAGTGCGTGACACCTCTCTGGCCAGCTGGGTCCCCTGCCAGCTCTTTGTCCTCTCAGCCCATTTGCTGAGGCTGAAGCAGGAGCGAGAGGAAGCCTGAATGCTGTCCAAGTCCTGCTCAGCCCCAGGTGCCGCCACTTCTGCTCCAGTCACCCCCAAACCCAGTGGGGCAGGGGCTGCCATGGAGAGCAGTAAACATCCCAGCGCTACGGGATACAGGAGAGGGATAAAACGAAAGCTAGTAGAGCAGCTCATGGCCAGATGCTCCATACACTAGCTCCTGGCTGCTGCACTCAGTTGCCACCACCTCGAGGTGATGGTGGCCAGGCAGAAGCTCATGGACAAACTGCAGCCATGCAGGACTTGCAGGTGAAACTCTCACTACAGACAAAAATCAGCTGTGAAACGGTGCTGGGTTATTTGCTGATGTTCTTCTTTCTATGCTTGAGTCTAAACTCTTCCCAGGCCAGTGAAAATCCTGGAGTAGTGTTGCCAGCTCTAGGAAGGCCAACCCTCTGCATGGGAAGGGCAGGCAGCACCCAGCATGGAGCCCGGGGTAACTGCATTATCATTTTGCAGAGTAACAGCAAAGGGGTTGGTGTAGCTGCATTCCCCCTGGAGGGAGAGGCTCTTCCTCCTGGAGCACGACCGGCTGACACAGCGATGAGGTTCTGCTGCAGGGCAACTCCTACGCGAAGGCTCCGCCTCACCCTGCCCGTCCGGCAGAGCTGCAGCTCCCAGCTGTTCCCCTCTGGTTTAATCAGAGCTTGAGACGGAGATATTAACAGCGAGGCTGGGCTGTCCTGAGCAGGGCCAGGGCTTGGACTTGATCCTTGTGGGTCCAACACAGGATATTCCATACAGCAAGCGTGGATGCGACTGGAGAGGCTGTTGCAGCCACCACTCGACTATGCAGCTCTGGGGTTCTCATGCAAAGCACCAGGCAGCAGCTTTTTAGTGCCATCAGCTGCTCCCAGGGCTGCCAGCAAGGCCAAGCTGGGAATAGCCACAGGGAAAATCAAGGAAGAGCATGGAGTGGGAGGAGAGCAATAAATTCCCATCCTTGGAAGTGTCCAAGGTCAGGCTGGACAGGGCTTGGAGCACCCTGATCTGGGGGAAGGTGTCCCTGCCCACGGCAGGGAAGTTGGAACTTGATCTCTGAAGTCTCTTCCAACCCAAAGCAGTCTGTGGCTCCATGAGAAGAGTTCAGCTTCAGCGAGGATCCTGGGCCACGGGGTTCCACAACCTTCCAGGCCGGCATCCATAGTGCCAGCCCTGTCCTCCACACATTGCCAAGCGAGCTCCCGTGCAAGATGCCCAGTTACGAGACAGCCACCACATCAGTTCTACTATTATTTATTTTTTTAAATATTTTTGAAAAAATATAATTTTTTTACAATATTTTCAACTTAAACACTATTCACACTGAACACGTATGGCAGCTTAACCTACCCAAATATGAAGTTTAAGAAGCCAAAACTGTTCTAGCTTTATTAAAAGAAAAAAAAAAAACAACCAAAACCCAAAAAACCAAAAAGTCATTGTGCTGTAGACTATTGTGTAGTGATGATTAAACAAAGCAAGGGTAAAGCACCACTCAAATCACTAATGCTGGGGTTTGCCTGGTTAAATCCAGCTATGGGAAGTTGGATGCTAAGAGTTACATAGGCAGTGCTATGTACGGCGCGCGTTCTTGGAAGAAATTGTGATGGATCTCACATCTCCTTGAACGTCATGGGGAAGGGGAAGGTTTCTAATGTGGTAACACACTGCAAAGGACAGGGAACTGCTTCCTCCCAATCAATAGGATGTTAGTTCAGTAGCTGAGATCTACGACTCTGTACAGGTCTGTAAGATTTGGGTTAAGCTCACACTGCTTCCCAGGATCATGATGTTTTGTAAGGGGGAAAATTAACATTAGTAACAACACTGATATCTCAAAGGAAAGTTAGCTAATTTGCATAACAATCAGATCTCCTCACTTTCACTTGGAAGTTAAGGCATTATCAGGTGCAAGCTAGCACCAGTTAACTCATCTTTAGTTAAAAACAGACCATTCACCGCAAATTCCAAGTCCTGTTTAAAAAGTCAGAGTCTGCAGAAAGTTTTATTAACGTGGTACTTTGTCTCAACTTGACTGGTGCTTCTTACCTCACTGCCTCCTTCGCACAGAGCCAGAGCCCAATTACGTTTCCATTAAACTTTTGACAGATTTACTTAATAACAGTCTCAGCACTTTTATTGAGCATGCAAGACTAACAAAACTTTGGCAATGCATAAGTGTAACACAGTGACAAGAAGAGAGAGCTTTTACAATTAAATCTTCTAATACTGGCTTCACAGTGTGGAAATTGTGCTACATCCACCAAAAGAGGGCCCAGTCTACTCAAATGTTTAAGTACTTCACCCCAGGAACAAACTCCTTTGCATTTGGATTCAGATTACTCTTGACCTGAGGAAGGGAAAAACAGAAATTGAGGTGAATCGTTATTTTCAGCTTCCATTTTCAAGCTGAAGACAATTAGAGGCAGAGAACATAAGGAAAGGTTTATGGATTTAGAGTAACAATCAGGTTTACAATAGGCTTCTTATATTTATCAGCAGTCTATAATCCCTAGAAAAGCCCATTCCTCTGTGCTACTCCCTGAATTATCCCACCTTCCTTAGCCCCACCTGAGGTTTCAGTTGGATGAGGGCTAAGGGAATAAGAAGCAAACCACAGGCATGCACCAAACATAGCAGTTTCCCCTCATACTGAAATAGCTTTTTCTCAAGTTGAGCTGTTAAAATGTGCCATGAGGTTTTTAAATTTTGCTTATTTAAGCAAGAGGTGACTTGTTCCAGGAACTTCAGCCACTTCTGGGAATTTCATGTGTATGAGCAGTGTATTGATTTTCTACATGTCTCTGTGACTCCCCTGTCCTACCCCTTGGCAAGCTGCTGCTGCTCAGTGTCCTGCAGTTAGAGGTGGCACCAGCACCTTCAAAAGGAGCTCTTTATCACAAAGAAGTGGAGGATTAGGCTCCTCTGATCTTCACTGTGTCTGATGCCTGCAGCTGCTTCAGCTTGGAAAAGTTGGGGTCTGAATCTGAATCTCAGAGCAGTTGTGTGACAGAATGGTGAGAGATCTGTGCTCTGTATGAGGAACTTTGGATTCTGCAAGGGAAAATAAGCTGCCCTTTCGTTTGAGTTACACTCTGCACAGAAGTCAGACAGCAAAAAGGGAAATTATCACAGTTTGGCTGCTTTCCCCTTTCTTAGAATTGCTGCAGGGATCTGCTCTGATTCTCCCAACTCCAACTAGACCTTGGGATAGAGTTCAGACCAGCCCAACGTGTCAGTGCTGGCAGATGCCTAGTGACCCTTTTGCAGCCCCAGCTTCAATCATTGCCCTTCTTTCATAACATCCCACCCACACTTGAACCTGTGCCATGGACTGGGAAAGGCTCCATGTGGGTATGAAGAAACCCACCAAATAGGTCACATCCCATGAGGACACATCACTTCCCACCCACCCTGCATAGACAGGCAGGCTCCCTCCTACTGGACAAGACTTCTTCTTGCTATTAGCAGCAATAAGCCCCAGCCTTGGACAAAGATTCAAGCCTCAGAAATAAGATGAGAAGCTGAACTTACCACCAGATCCTCCAGTGATGAGCTGTCACTGATGACAAGGTCATTGAACTGGTCCTGGATTTGATCCATTGTTTGTGGGAGATCACGGGCTGGAATAAACCATTCATGCTCCTCCTCTTCTTCCAGCATCTCCTGGAAACAACGCTCAATAAATTCTTCTTCCCACAACTCCTCTTCGATCTGTACAATGAAAAGAAACTGCTTCAGCAACAAATCTATTGTGAGTTCGTGGGGATTTTTATTCTCAGGTGCGTGCACCCAGCTGACCTTCCCAGCTATCCAAAAGGACCCCAGACCCGCACCAAGTCCATGCAGCAGGAAGGACATCAGTGCTTTGTCCCAGTTATTGGGGCTGCAGCTAAAATGGAATGGCATTTCTAGCCCCAGCTGTTTTGTTTGCAGCTTGTTATGAGCTAAAGGAGAAGGAAAATGTTGGTCCCAAGCAAAAATTTCAGTTGTACCAACTAGTTTGGACTGAGCTTGCTGCAAGTATGAGGAAGGGAGCTGTGCCAACACACACAGCCAGGAAACACTCCCCAGGAAAGTGTCCTACGGGACTCCTGGGGAAAAAATAACCACAGCCTGTCACTTGGAACAAGCAGCCTCTCCTTGGCTGTAGGTGTGTGCTCACCCACTGTAGCTCTCCTTGGGAAGCCCACCTGATCCCAGCAGCTGTCAGGAATGCAGCCCTGCTGTCCTGGGAGCAGGACAAACCAACCCATGCAGAACTGACATGCAGTGCAGAGATTAAAGCAGTTTTCCTTGGTTGTTCAGTAAACAGGGTTTGGAGGGACTTCATCCTACAAATTTTCCATGTCCTGCATCACAGTGTTTAAGAGTGGAAAGCAGAGAAATAGAAGCTGGTGTGAATGACTTGCCCAGTCCTCAGGGAATGGAAAAATGATTCAGGACAGATTTAGAAGTTCACTCAGTGGAAGCTCGAACAAATTTTCCCATCTATCCTTCACTCTGAAATCAAACACCTCCTCAACCCTGGAGTGGAAATGCAGTTACCACAAACACCAAATCAAAACATATTAACACCAGAGATCAAGACTGCTGTGTAATCTGGTCCTTGCCCTTGGGGCAAACACACCCACGAGCTCACCTGGTGCTCTGGGGAACAGGGACTCGTCCCCACTGCTCCGAGGCACCGCCCAGGCACTCCAGAGGCACGGAACGCTGACTCAGTGATTCCCCAGAGCAGCACTCCAGCCTGGACGGCACCACCAGGAGGCACTGCCTCCCTCCTGCCGTGGGCACACAGCCACAAGCTCCTGTTACACAGGGCTTGCCCGGTTCCAGGGGCTAGGTTACTGGCTTGTACCCCACAGGTGCCTCAATGGCAGCTCCAGGAGTACTAAATAACATTTAATGCCCCAAACATCTGGAAATTAGGACCGCCTGTTTGTATTTTCCAGCTCAAGTTAAACTTGCTCAGGCTCCCAGAGGGCTGTGTCTGCAGCAGCAGGTGAGCAGGCTGCCCCAGGTGTTTGTCTATCTGAGCACGACCTTTCTCCTCTCATACTCCCACTTTTCCATCGTTCTGACAATGGAATCTGTGCCTAAAAAATCATGGCACAACTTTCAGTGCTCCTTCCCAGAGAACAACACAGCCCGTACGTTAACCGTGGTACAGTTTCCAGGGGAAAAAAGACACCAAATGGGAAACACGACACAAGAGAACAGAAGTTTTGTGGGCAAACCTGCCACTGAATGAGCTCAGTGCTACTGGCACCCTGTGGATCCAATGCTGGTGGCTCAGCCCTGGCACAGCCATAGCCACTGGAGCGCACAGAGCAAGCTGGGAACGGGAAAGGGGTATGGAAAGAGGTGGGCTATTCCCAACCTCCACAGGAGCAGGAGAGAAAAGGGTGACAGATGCAAAGCAGCAGATGTAAGGCTTCCTTCCCACTTGATGGAGAAGGGAGCTGTAAGACTCAAATATTAAAATGAGTAGACCTGTCACCCAGCAGCTCTGTCATCCAACTCCCTGTGGAATGGCAGCACTGTTACCGAGGCAGGTGTGCACCTGGAATTCCCCAGCTCAGCACTACAACAGCCAGCATGTCCACACACGAACACCTCCCAGGTCAGCCCTTCCCCATGCACATCTGTCAACTCTCTTTGCTCCCCTCCCTCCTGCACAAGTAGGGAATTAATGGTTGCGTTAGAACATGCTGCACTTCCTGTATTTTCCACCAGGACTACAGAAGACCAGCATTTACAGTCAGAGAAAGGGAGACCTGTCTGTTCCCCAGGATCACTCCAGTAAACTGATCTAAAACTTCCTCTCCAAAGGACTGTCAGTGGGGGACCCTAGTTCTGTCCCTTCAGCTGGGAAATGACAAAGGACAGAGAGGACACTCAAAGCAGGGAATGACTTGCCTGTCTGTTAAATTCCTCTTCGTTCTCCATCCACATGTACTCGGCAAAGGGGTTGTCATCCTCGTGGGAGTGCCCATTGATGATCACATCCTCGCTGATGATGCTGGGGCTGGTACTGCTGCGACTTGGGTCCTTCATGGCTGCCACTCCAATCCCAAACCTGCAACTGAGGAGGGCAGCAATTACAGACATGCAGATTCCTCATTCCCTGCCTCTGCACAAGCCCAGCCCAAGGGAAGGGAGGCTGCACCTGCATTTGAAGGCTCCAGGCAGCCTTGCCCCAACTGCAGAGCAGAGCTCTGAGATGACAAGGAACAGTATCAGAAATAACATGCCCATTGTGTGCTGATTCCAGGGACAAATTCATTTCCCAAACTGAACCTCACCAAAGCCAAGCACTAGGGCCAATGAAAAGTGACAGGAAAAAACAGGAAACACACGTACTTGCCAGTAGCAAAATATTTAAGGCAACATTCAAAAGGAGAATTTGTTTTCCAAAGCACTTTAAGTGTTGTGTGTGATGGCATGAGCCAGGTTTCACAGCCCTTTCCCACTGGAAAACCGTGCAGGGAGCAGAAACCATGAGGAACTGGCCCTGCACAGGGCCACATGGAAATCTGTGTGTTCTGAGGTGAGTCAGACAACACTGCTGCCCTTCCTGTACCACGCTCAAGTACACAGAACAACACTGGAAAAGCTGAGTAGTTGTTGGATGCTAGTACTGGTAGTATCCATTTTCTTTAAACAGTATGCAAAGTGAGGCAATGACTTAAAAAAAAATAATCTGACCAAAACCACCATGACTCAAGTCAAATTTTAATGTTTTTCTCATGTTAAAATTCACAATGGAAGTTGCAGCAGCAAGTGAAAATATTTTTATTTTATACTCAAAACAACACTTCAGTTAGTTGTCTGCGTATCAAAAAGTGACTTCTTCAGAGAAGAGGGTATCAAAACACAGCTTTGTTGTTATTAGAGTACAAGGGCTTATCACCTACCACCACCTCATATTTTCTCTTTGGATTCCAGATGGTCCTGTTATCTAGGGAAATAATGCAAGTTTTGGTTCAAAACTCTTGATAATACCATCTAAAAACCTGTCACATCCAAATGACCAATTAAGAAAGGCATAAAGAAGAAAGAACCTGCCTAGCTCGCTGTGTTCTAGGTTTTTAAATCAAAGGCAAACCCTAGCACGGAAGTCACTGCAGCTCCCTGGGAAGTGCCACAAATGGGAGTAGATCCCGTGTATTCCACTGTGTATTCCACCAAGGGAAAACAGGTTCTTTTTGATGTTTTTTCAAAACAAACTCGCTAAGGATTACTGGCACCATTTGCATAAAACAGGAAAGGACATTGCATTTAGCACCCCAATTCAAGCTTGAAATTGCTTTAAGCCACTTCAGCTGCTCCCAAGCCAACACATGGGATGGAGTACAGGGAAACAAAGCCTAAAAAGCCTGATTTCTTTCTTTCCCCCCTTTTTACTGGCATGTATTTTCTCCTTCTCTTTTGTGGAGCTAATCTTGATATTACTATTTTCCTGAAGGTAACTGCCTCAGCAGTGAGGAACTCAGGCAGCTTCTGCACAAGGGTGATTGTACCCAGACAAGTCTAGAAAGGTAAAAATAATTAAAAAAAAAAAACCAACCCAAACCTAACCAACCAACCCTACTTGTCTGTGTAAAAGCTTGGAAGGTTAATTTGTTGAATCATGGGCCAGCTTTCCCATTTCTGAAGCGTTCCACTGGACAGAAGCTTCAGCTTTAGGAGGGAAGGAAGAGAAGTCCAGCTTGAACCAAACCAGCTTTGTCCATCACTGCCCAAGGATGATTGGGATGATCTTCAAGAACGACCCAGGCTCAGGCAGTTTATCTGATGAAGCCCTCAGTCCATTCATGCTTTTCCCAAGGGAAACATGCCAACACTCACTTATCCTACTGGAACATTGAGGAAGCCCCAGGCCGGTTCCTCATTCGCAGCACTCCTAATTTAATTTTCTGCAGCTTCCAATAGAACAAATAAACCTGCCCATTTCTCCACTTCAAGGCACAGAGCAAGTTTCTGTGCTCTGGTGTGGGGACAAGATCAGTTTCGTTTCACCAGTATTGGATACAATCTTTACAGGCACGGAATTCTGAAGGGGAGAGCCAAATGCCATTTCAGTCTTGCAAAAAGTCCCAAACTAAGCAGGCTGCTGCAGGAAATAAGCCCCAGTGCCAGGCTACACTGCTACTGGGAATAAAAATAACCCATTTTCCATCTGGGAGTAGGTGGGAATCAGAGGAGCTCAAAGCTCCTCACACTAGAAGAGAAAATATAACATTGGCAGTGCTAAGGAACAGAAAATAGGGAGAATTCTGCCACAGTGACACATTGTGAGGTTCTGACCCAAGTTCCTCTGGGATTTTGGTGAGGAGTGGGGGTGATAGAGCAAGTACACTGCAAGTGCATACGGAAAGACATTAAAAAATTTAAGATTTTTATCTCAGGAATGAAGTCAGAAATTAAAAATCCTGTAGCAACAGGCTTTCAATTAACCCTGGGTTATTTTCTGTATGGAGTGATTAAATAACCCTGAGTTATTTTCTGTATGGAGTGTGGAGCTTGTTGCTCCAGAAAACCACTAAGGCCCATTAATTCACCCATTTCCCTGAGTTTTTCTGCAGTTACAGCCATGAAGAGCCCTTAGCTGACCACCATTGAAATTCAGAGCTTTGTGACTGAAGAGTCTGCATTTAAAACGCAGTCACGAAAGAAGATTATCCACTGCCTTCTCCGGAGGTGAGGTCAGGCCTAATTCCATGCAGCAACCCCAGGTCCTTAGCCATGACAGAAAAGAAATAGTAAGAACAATTAAGTTAAAAAAGATAAAATATTTGCTTTACGCACCCAAAACCAACACGAGATGGTTTTAGTGGCAGCTGAAGATTAAGGAAAGGTGTTTTAGAGCAGCTCGTGCAGGAGTCAGTGACTTGTTTATCACCCGGTGATTCCTCCTGCGAGTCGGCAGCGCCGGCCCAGCTCCTCGTTATCTAGCGAGATTAGCACACAGCTCTTATCAACGGAGCTGATTATAACTGCCTAATAATTATACTCGCCTAATAAACAGATTTCTTAATCAAATTCACGCGGGACGCCAGCGCTATCTGATATAAACGCTTCCAAGTACTGCGCTGGAGGTTACCGAACGCAGCCGCCTCCTTCGCGCGGGGCTAAAGCGGGGGTTGTGGGAGCAGCGCCCCGGCACGAACATGGCCCCTCGGCGGGTGCCCCGACTGCTCTCCCGGGGCCATGTCTCGGTAACAGCGGAGCCGCCGCCGGCACAGGCGCGGCGTGCCGGTGTTGCCGCTAACCCCGGGCCGCGCCGCTCGCTCCCCTCGGCCCCGCGGTCAGCACCGCACGGGCAGTAATGTCGCGGGGCCGCCTCCCCCCGCCCCCGCTTTGTTCGGAACCAGCCGCCCCCCCAGGCCCCGGAT
>VZRN01000229.1:284217-312881 GCA_013397935.1 Dasyornis broadbenti
GACACCGCCTCAGGGGAGGGGGCGGTGCCCTCGAGTACCCCGCCGCAGTGCCGGCGGTGTGTGCCTAGAGCCGCCCCCCGCCGCTCACCTGCGGTGCGCAGAGGAGCCGCCGCTCCGCCGTGACCCGCCCGGACCCCACCGGACCCACCGGCCCCGCTCCGCTCCGCCCGGTCCGCGCTCGGCCCGGCCCGCCCCGCTCCGCCACACACCGCCGGACCTGACGTCACTACCGCTAACGCTGGGCCCCGCTGGCCCCGCCCCCTATCCCCCGGCAGCGGCGGCGGCGGGCGCGCGCCAGGCACAAGCACCAGCTGGAAGGGGGGCGCGCTCTGCATGCCGGAACACGTAGTCTTTCCCGCCTCCGGGTGCGCGTCATGCCGGGAGCTGTAGTCCCACGCGGCACCCGGCGGCCATTTCGCGTGGCGGCGCGATGCACGCCGGGAAGCGCAGTCCGGCGGGGCGGCCGCCATCTTGTGACACCGGTGGGGAGGGGGCAGGGGGTTAACCATCTTCGGTGTTCACAGAGGGATCGCCGCACACTCTTCGGGGCTTTTAGAGGGGGCTGCGAACACTCCCCGTTCCCGGGCACAGCCGCTCCCCAGAGGCTTCCCCAGCCTCGCTCGGGACAGCGGCTGACCCGGGAGGCGCTGATCCCTCGCCTGAGGGAGCGGATATTGGAACACTGTGGGACCAACACTCCTGTTCATAAAGTGATGTTTCCACTCTGGGCTCGTACATTTTTAACGCTCCATATAGGAAACGGGACATAATACATATTCCTTTCTGTGTACGTGCCGAGGCTTCAGCCCCATTTACAAAACGGGTTCGAAAAGCCGTTTTTATTCTCTTGCTCCTCCTCCCCCTTTTCCTCAGGGGAAGGTGGGAACGCCTCTCCTGCCCACGGCTGAGCCCCGCTGCATTCACAACCTGAGAGGCACAGAAACCAGACACCGACGGAGTTAAAGCCCTTTGATCCATCCGAGAAATAAAATCTGGAGCCACAAACCCTCTTTGGGACAGCTGCCCCAGCTGCTGATAAGACGTGTGGCACAAAACGTCTGGAAAATGGAAGGGCCCAAAGTGTGTGTCAGTGACAGGGTTTGGTGTCCCTGGGCAACGCCGGGCTCGGCAGTGCGTCAGGGGTTCCAGATGGGAGCAGTTTTCAGGCTCGACCCCAGCCATCCCAGAAAGGATCCTCTGCCATCGAACTGCTCACAGAGAAGGCCTGGGAAGCAACAAAGGGCGATCTTAGCATAACAACTGCATTAACCTCTCTCTGCTCAGCTCTTTACTTCCTTCATCCTATATTTTAGTAAGGGATAACTAATCTCACAGAATCGTCTGGGGGACACCCCTTGGATCATGTGTTTATACTGATTTTATTAGTCCCCATTATCAACTTGTTCCCAGTCCATCACACACTGCAAAATATCCCCGCAAGCATCCTCCTTACACTATGCTCTCACTACTCTTATATCCACAATTTCCAACTGTACAAATCCAGCAGGATGTGGTTTTCTCATCTCTTAACAGAGGCTTCTCTTTCTACTCATTTCCCACAGCAATGGCACAACATCCACCAGGTTACTCCTCCCAGCTGAAATTGGTGCCTGAAGTGCAGAGCCCAACATTTCACACTCAGCCTCATGCTCTGGGATTTCTCTC
Organism: Dasyornis broadbenti; assembly: GCA_013397935.1. Taxonomy (NCBI): domain Eukaryota; kingdom Metazoa; phylum Chordata; class Aves; order Passeriformes; family Dasyornithidae; genus Dasyornis; species Dasyornis broadbenti. The sequence continues at coordinate 285,883 of VZRN01000229.1, forward strand.
ACCCTTTCACCGTGCAGTCAGTTACTCTCAAATAAGCAGCCCATGGCATCAGTGCATGTGTATGGCATCTATCCTCAAGATCAGGTTTTTCTGGCATCTTTTACTCACAAATGAACCTAAGGGCTGTATTCTCCCTGACCTCTGCATGGATACAGAAGACACTTGGAGAAACAGTGGGTTTGATATAGTTTCTGATGTGTAAAAGCATCTTAGTGCACACGGACAGGTGAGATTTACACACAGCTGGCCAGGGATCTGAAGTACCTACATCAGGTACTAACAGCTGCTGCTGCCAGAAACTGATTTTGACTAAAACCAGGGATTTGGGACTCTGAGGCTGGGCTATGCCACAATCACACCTGGGAACGCTTTATGTTTAAACACTAAACATGATGTACCATCCTCCTGCAGTGACACAGGTCAGCATTCACACAAGTTACAAGATCAGCACAGGTATGAACTAAAGAAGGGCTACTTTAAAAATTAAATGTAGTATTTCAATACATTAATCTTAAATGCACAGCTTAAGGAAACTTAAAATCCTTGGGAAAGATGAAGACCTTTGAAATAAATTATCTGCCATCCTCAGAGAGAAGGGGTGCCTGGTCTGCAGCCAAGGCCAGGGCCTGGCTGAGGGACTCATCAGCCTTTTGGTGACAGATGAGTGACAAATACCACCCTAACTGGGGCTCCAAGTCCATGCTTGTGACTGAGTTCTGTTCTAAGTGCAGGACTGCTGGTGCCTGTGATTTCTTTCAGGGGCCTCAGAGAGCTTTAAGATTCTATCACTGCCTGACATTTAATCCATTTCCTACAAACCCAAACAACATTTTGCATACTAATGAGTTGTCATGTACAGAGCAGTAACTTCTCTCTGTACAAGGATGAGTCACTGCATGGTAAGACTTTAATTTCAATGTGCTATTTAAACAAACCTTGCACTGGAGCTGGTCCTCAGCACTTCTCCCCGCTCCAGGGCCCTCAAAGAACACCCTGCTCTTGCAGGAGGTGGCTCAAGCTCTTTGAGGGACAGCATCCCTTTGGGTGAGGGTGCAACACAAAGTCATAGCTGGAAAAACAAGTTCTCAAGGCTTGACTTGCACACAACACACTGTCCTATGTCTGCTGGGTGTGTCTGCTTAACTATATTATAAATTCATCAACACTCAGCTTCTCGTGCATCCCAAACCTCTTCCAAGCCTCAAATCCTCACTGGTGGAGGTCCAGGCTGGAAAAACTGGCCCCAATCTGTTTTATCCACATGAATGGGATGTGGCTTGAACTTCAGCTTTGATGAGAACACTCCAAAACTCCAGAAATAAAAGTGTCAGCAGAATATACCTACCAGGGTTTTAACAAGTGGTATTTTAATTTGTTTGGAAATGCAAGAGGGTTTAGGGAAGAGAAAGAAAAGTTATGCAGCAAGTTGCTGAAGCACAGATGTTAAAACATGCACATTTTAAAAAGAGAGCTCAAGTTTCGGTGTGGTGACATGACACAGGATAGAGTTCAGAAGACACACTGGTTAACATGCCAAACATCTATAACAAATCACTGTGACCTAGCTTTGTTTATTGGGAATCACTTTAGTAACCTGAAGTCACAAATAAGCAGTAAATAACAAAAACTACAGATAAACACAGGTTACACATGCAAATTCCTGTTCACATCTCACATGTGCAGGTACATTAAGAGCACAGTTCTAAAGAGTCTTGACAAAACCAGGTTTTAACTAAAATGGTGTTAAAATGCAGGTATGAAAACTTCCATGTGAAGAATATAAAGAATACCTTCGTCCCTTTCAGGACTCCAATGCTGCTTTTGATATACCAGAGATGTACGACAGCGACGAGATTCAAGTAAAAGCAGGAAGAGCTCGAGGAAATAATACTGGTCAGAGAATGGGCATTTACTTCTCACTAAAAATACACGGAATAGCTGAATAGGAAAGTCTAGCAAGAGCTTAGGGGAAAAAAAAAAAAAACTTCACAAAGTTGTAAAGCTGACTAATCACTAATTTTCCTATTTGCTATAGATAACAGCAGTGACATTAAAAGAAACTGCAATTCAACATTTAAAAATGCAACTTACATTTAAAGACTTTTCCAAAGTGAAATGCAATGATAGCCTTACACTCAAAATTAAACAGCTGCTAGGCTCAGACCAAAATACGGAATGTTCTAGATAAAATAAAAATACAATGTTACTTTTCATTTTTTATTCAGAATGGAATTGAAAGACAATTTCTGAAGCTTGAAAGTAGTAAGTTTCATTTAAATGCAGTTTTCTTCTCATAGATGAGCTTTCCACAAGGGTGCAAGACTTTTTTTCTGTAATAGCTTAAAGTGTCAAAACAAAAAGTTGTTGCTATTCTCACATTAAGAACAAATTGTTGTCATTAACTTAACTACATATGCCTTTTGCTACAACATTTAACACATGAACAGACCTATAATGCCTACTGTATCTCACTAAAACAAAAAAGAATACAGTTTTTCCATCTACTATTTGTACTGCTTTTAAAAAAGATTAACATTAAAAACAAAGCCACATGTTCCTTACATCCGTCCTTCCTTTTAAGCTTCTTTCTTTTGCCTGTAGTCTTCTGCCATTTTATCCAGAATTTTCTGTTGAAAGAAAGCAATTATATTTGGGATATATTTAAAGAGTTTCTCACAGGCACAACGTAAAGAACAGAAACATAAATCCTATTTCCAAGTTTACAATCTGTGAACATTAATTGCAATTGCAAAGGTCATAACTAACAAAGCTGGCACTTCTCCCTATCCTGCCCTGGAGTGGAGCTCTCCTTGGCAAGCCAAGGAATTCCATCCCCTTTTGTCATGGACTTGTGACAGTGACTGTGCCACTTACCTGGGTGGAATCTGCCCTCTACAGAGGCAGGGACACATCTCCCCTCCCTGGAGAAGGGTTAATTTTAAGGGATAATTTGGAAGTTTGAGGAATTTGTTGTCACTTCGATGACATCTGGTAGCAACATCAAGTCATAATTTAATTTTTCCTGCTCTCCAAGCAAAGGAAACTGAGAAGTGCTACTATGAAACATAAGCTGCATTCCCCGCTTCCCTCCCCCGTTCCAAACCCCACCATGGTCACACAGTCACCCACATGCAGCTCACTAATTATTTGTGTCATGGAAAAACATAAGCAATCATGTTTCACTTAAATAATAAAGTTCGCAAATTGGCATTATTCCCCCCTTTTCCCTTTTTACATCAAAGCTTTCATGTCCCATAAGCAGGTACCTCAATGGAAAAAAAAAAAAAAAAAGAAAAAAACACTATGGTGATGGATGAGGTGAGTTTTCTTCCTACAAGATCCTGCATGGGAACTGATTTTCTGATCTACTCCTTCATAGTGTTGTTTGGTGACAATTTTTGTGCCATCTGCCTTCCTGGGCCCTCTATTTATTTAGGGGTTCCCTGTTACTGCAAGGAGAAAGCAAATGTTTGGAGTCTCAGGTGCCACCTTCTCTTCTCTGTGGAGCCCCTGGGGTTTGCTTTCAGCTCAGGTATCAACTGCCACAAAATGCACTAATGTGACACTGCAGGACTAACAGAATTCCTTTGGGACTGCCCTTTCCTGGAGGTGATGTTTGCAGCTCACAGTATGAGGTTACAGCAGCAGCACTGTCACTCATGCCATGCAATCATGTGATACGTCATCCAGTCTGAAAATGTAAAAAGTGCTCACAAAATCAGAAGTTGCAAAGGTTTTTCTTTTTTAAACATATAAAAACTTTATCTTAAGCTTTGTTCACTGGTTAAAAACATTCTCAAAGTGTCTTCAAACTGGAAGGGATCTGGGCCATCTGTATTTGCTTTGCACCACTACTTCTAAGCCTGGCCTTATTCCAATTGGAATTCCCTCTTTAATACAAATTTACAAGATAAAAAAAAATGCTGGAGCCCCTCTTTAAACTGTGTATTCTGCATGTTATTTTCACAAGATGAAGTTTTGGAGAGGTCTACCTTGAGTTAGAAGTTATAGAATAAGCCAATTTCCACTGCCTGAAAGGTATTTTTAATCTCAGTCCAGACTCATTGAGCTCTATTCCCCAGAAAGAATCAAGCCATTTAAAATGAACAAGTTTTTGCCTTACCTTCAACTTTTGATAATGAGGAAGGCTGCTGCAATGGGTCTTTTTTGCAACATCTTCATTTGTGTAGAACAGGGAACACAATTTGCAATAAAACCCTGTTTTGGGTACCACATAATTCACACCTAGAGGAGTAAACACCACAAAATAAACTAAGAGATCTACTCTACATCATTTTTTATGTCATATGTCATTTCAGCTAAGTCTTAAAACCATAATTCTCTTCACATTAAAAGCTGCTTTATCTTTAAAAGTCTCTGCTTTAGTTTAGTCAAGCAGGGGCCTAGTCATAATTAAATATGTGCAGGCTTTTTTTTTTTTGTTTTAATTTAAAAAAATCAACCTTTCAGATTAAGGGTCCATTTTATTGGTTCCTTCAAAAGAACAAAGTTTTGTGATCAGTTTTGGAGTATTTAGTATGACTCTGAACTATTACCACTGCTGTGCTTTGTGCTAGCAATTGAATTTGTGTTGCTAAAAGATACCTCTTTTAAGTTCTGCCTATGGAAAGTGTCATGAAAAACAGCATGAAAATAAGGAAAAAAAGAAAGAAAATACTTGGTTTAGGGCAGGAGTGAAAAAGGGGGAGGAAAGGGCAGCACTCAAATGAAAGGCTATGGGGCAATGTGTTGCCAAAAATAGAAGTCAGATGAAATGAGAAATGCTACTGCAATGCACAGAGGCATTTTGGAAAAGAAATGGAAACAGCCTTACCAACAGGAATATTTGGCTGGTATGGCCCAATCCTAAACTCATCTGGGACAAGAGGCTTCTCTTGGACACTCTTTGTTTCCTGCTCGCTCTGGGGGTCTGTGTTTTCCTGGGCATTTTTCTCAGTATCCTGTGTTGTCATAGCATCAGATGCTTCTACACTTTCAGCCTTGGCATTCTCTTCGCTTTTAGTTCCATTTTCTAATGTTTCGTTCTCCTGCTCTGGCTCCTCAATCTTGTCCACCTTGATCTCTGCCAGACTGTCCTCGTTCTTGCCGGCAGCCTTCACTGCCAGGCCCGACTTGCGGAGCTTCTGGTGGTCCGAGTCCTCCTCATCGCCCACCTCATCCAGGGTGACGAAGCCCTCCATGCTCCGTGGGAAGCCACCCACGTAGCGCTGCAGGGAAAACAGGGGCCTCAGGTCAGCTTAGGCTGCAATGTTTCCCTCAAACGCTAAGTTTCAGAACAGAAATATCATCTCCAAACTCTCCCTCCAAGACCTACCTCGCTCATTTGAACTGTTACTCAAGGAAGCAGAGGTACAAGGTTTCTTTGTACTCCACTGCCCCAGAATCAAGGATTCCATTTCAGAATGATTATTTATTTTGCATCATGAAGGGCCACTGTTTTACCATAGCAACATGTGATTTCAACTTAAGAAAGCAAAACACATACTTAAATTCTCAAGCTGAAAGTTTTTAACGTGAGTATTTTAAGTGAAAGTATTTTTGGAGTGAACAAATTTTGTTTCTATTTGCAAGGCCCACAATATCCTCAAATTCAAGCCTGAAGAGAAGTAAAAACCATACCAGAACTATTCTGTCCCCACTAATGGTATGAAAGTTCATTAAAAATAATTGAAAGCTCTTTTCAACCAGTGGAAAGCTTAGAGCATCCACATTAAAAAAAACCCAAAACACAAAACCAAACAAAAACCAAGCCAAGCCCCACCAACCACCAGAACTGTGGAGGCGTCTTAAAAGCCAGGTTTCATTAGAAGAGGGACTGTTTAAATTCTGAGTTTTTGGAAATGTTCCTGCTGATATGGAGTCATCGCTATTCTACATACTTAACACTAATTGTGAACAGGACTGAAGCAGCATTAGCTTTGGTAATGTAGGTCTTCAAAGAATTAAGTTTGAGTCTGAGGCAGTTTATCACAGCCAATACCCACATACTAATAATGAACACTAAGAAAACTAGGAAATACCATTTGCATCACCAGTATTGGTCTCAGCACCATTACCTAGGTTCCTGACAGAAGGACCCCCAAAACTGAAATCCATGCACACCTCGCTTTCTTGCAAAACAACATTCCAAGTCAACTACTAAAACTTTGCACTAAAACTACTCCACAGAACTGAGTATGGTTAACAAAGGAGCTGGTAGGACATAAAACCATTGAGTGTGGGATCTCGTGGTGAGAAAAAGGAAATTCACAGCAAGTAGCTTGTAACTGGAAACACCTTGAAACCAATTATTTTCTTTTTTCTCCAGAGGGAAAGGGGACCTGGCTAGTGCAGATGGCCCTGCCTACCTCTCAGTCAGTGTAAGGTGTAGCTGTACATCCAGTTCTGTTCAAGCTCAGATTAGCCTCAAGTACCCTGTAAATTTTTTTTTAAGATAATTTCTGGGCTCAAAAGTAACTATAGACAGTTGTCCGAGAAACTGCTCAGGAGAACACAGTTTCTGGCTTAGTATCAGTCAAAAAAGGGGGGAAAAGAAAAGCAAGCAAATCCCCAGGAAGCAACAGGGGTAGAAGACCACAAGTTAAAGATTTCTGTCAAAACAGAACTGGGAATTTATAACTGGATCCATGTGCAAGTTACATCCAGTGAGATCTTCCATTTTCTTCACAGGAGCTTTAATACCTGTTTCTCTCCAGAAAGGTGTTTTAAAAACCCAGAGTCAGCTCTGCAACAGAATATACATGGTCTGCTACCTAAGTTAGACTGAGCTTCCCCCACTCAGTACCTCACTGCAGGATTTACCTTTTTAAGCTTTTTCTTGGCTGCTGGAGTGGCCACAACATTGCCTTCAGTTTTTACGGTCACATCATCAGGTGTGTCCTTCTTTTCTTCAGTAGCTACATCAGCTAAATTGGCAACATCTGCATCCTCTCCTGCTGAACTGCCACTTTCTAACAGTGCTGCTGCCTCTTCCTCATCCACCAGCAGCTCATCTTCTGACTCTAGGAGTAAACTGGGCTCATCTTGCTCTGGCTGTTCCCCACTTTTGGCACCTGAAGGCTCAGCAGCATCCTCTTGTTTCTCCTCTTTCACTTTTTCTTCTGCATTGCCACTTTCAGGTTTCTGAGAAACTTCTGTTTTGGACTTCTTATCACTAAGAGAATCTTTGCTGTCTGGGGAGTATGTTCTCTTCCTGTAAAAAGAACAAAGAACATTGTTGCTTGTAAACCTGAAGAGAGCCCAGAAATTACTAAAGAAAAAGATCATATTTCTCTAGACAAGCCTGAATACTATTGTGTTTCAGTTCACAAAATGGAAGGCTGAGGGAAACCCTGAAGGACACCATTCTTCAAACATACAAAAGGTTGCTGGGAGGAGGAATTATCCCTACAAGACAGGACAACTGTTCCTGGGTTTAAATTGCAGAAAGGCAAAGCTAATTAGGGACTGCAAAGGATTTCCTGAGGAGCCTGAAGAGGCTGTGAAATCTCCATCATTATAGGAAGAGGGTGGGTAGCAAATTAGAAGCAATCTCTGGGCAAAACAAACAACCATTTTATCTCAAAGCCTGCCTGATTCTTTTTTATTGTTTCTATACTCTGAATAAGGTATTTTTGTATTTCTTTTACATTATGCTTTAACAACAGAAAATTACCTGGTTTTATCCTTTTTCAGCAGTTCAACTCCTTTGTTGGGAATCTAAAATAAAATTTAAAAAAAATCTGTGAGTCACAGCAGATTGTGATTTACATAACCATTGCAGCATTAATTCAGACCAGAAGCCAATTCAGCCAAGTGCTTCCAGTTATATTAACCCCCAAGGACTCTTCCGATGACACTCACCAAGTGGTAAGTAAACTCTTACGTCAGACAGGACCTGACCAACCTAGAAATCCTCTGCTTATATTCACAGTGATTATCAGTCAGCCAATGCAAAACAAATGGGATATCCTGCTCCCGAAAATTCACATAATTCCTGGTTTGTTTATTAACCAACAGAATGTAGTGCAGGCACTGGCACAGATCAATCCTAATCTATTCTTTTCTCTCTATCATTAGTGGAAAACCTTTAGCAGACTCCCACCACTTCACCTGTTTATGAAGTACTGAACAGGAAATGTCACTTGTAGGCAGTAACAAGGAAATCTATTCAATTTGCCACTAAGTGCTCATTTTGCTGCATTATCATGTGCAACAGTAAGGTTTCTTCACGCTCCACAACAAAGCTGATGTTTCTAGGAGACAGCCTGACAGTTCAGATTTCTCCTGCTTTTATTATCACAGAACTTTAATATTATCACAGATTATTCTGAGTTGGAAGGGCCATGTGAGGATCATCAAGTCCAGCTCTTTGGTGAATGGCCCATACAGGGGTTGAATCCACAACCTGGGCATTATCAGCACCATGCTCTGACCAACTGAGCTCATCTTAGTTTTCTACCTACTTTCCCATTCTGATGACGAATGACTTATAATTGCAGGAATATTACCCTCGTGTGATGTAAAAAAGCCTCTCAGCCAACTTTTCCTTCCTTTATATGAGCTGCACAGGCAGAGGTGCAGTTCTGATATATTTTAAGTTTTCACAAACCTTCATTTTCAGAGAACAGGAAGAAAAAGGAACAGACATTACAAAATGCTCTAAATGGAGTAACTTTAACTAAACTCTACACCATTTACTCTAAAATCTGAACTATAGTAATTGTTTGGGTTTTGTTTAATCCAAACGAAATATCCTTTAACTTGTTCTAGGCCTTGTAACACCACACTCGTGCCAAGTAACTGCATTTGATGAGCCAGAAAACATTAAAGCCAACTCTTCCATTATACAAACAAGTTTTCAATAAGCAATGGCTGTCTTCTACTTCCCTTTACACCGTCAACTACAATATAGAAGAACACTCCCTTACCCTTAACACCAGTTTCTTGTACTTTTCAGATAAATCCACTTTCACACATCTGCCTTGGAACCAGAGCGCTTTGTTGGCACAATGCTCAACCATGGCCAAAGCATCTTCTCTGGTCTCCATCTCGATGAAAGCCTAGAAAGATTAAAATACACATTAAAAAGGACTCTGAAACACTCAACACTTTTTCAGGCAAAGCTATTTAACTTAAAACACAGCACTTCCAAACACTGAAACAAAATTATGAGGTTCAGTTACATCTATCCTCTCCAACCACTAACATTTACCAAAGTGCTCTACAAATCCCAGCTTTTCAATTCAGTAACATCTGTCCCAGAGAAAGTTCTGAAATTAAACAGGCATTTAAATAATCTGCCAAAAAATCACCATAAAGGAAAATTATTTAAATAAAAAAGTATCAGGACAATGAAACTCTTATTTAGTGCTTATTTAAGCACTGAGCTCCCCTGAAACCTGAGAATTTCAGGAGAGCTGTGAAAGTACCCCAGTATTTTTTGGTTTTTGAGAGAAGCCTGAAACAGAAAGGCAACAACTGCTGCTCTTCCAGCTTTGTAAGGAGCTCCTCCTCGGAAAAAACCTACGGCACACTTAGGTTGCTGAATGAGCTTTAAACAAACACATCTGGGTTGGAGTATCCTTGCCAGAAAACTGAAAGGTGTTTCAGCAGCCAACTTAGGCAGCAAGGGATTTTGTTCTTCCAGTGAAATAAGGTCAGAGAGGACTTCATAGGGGTCACACAATAGCCTAGTCATTTTTCACAGGCATTAGGGGATTCAGGCACCCATCTCTTTGAAAAAGCAGTGGAACTTCCTATTTAACTCAAGGGAACAATGAACTGGGACAGTAAAGCTTAAAAAAAAAATTATAGAGCTAAATAGTTTAAACTCCTGTATATTTATAGAAATTATGTCCATGAACATCCAAAGCATTTTACTATACACATGCAATGGTCTGTCCTCAAACCTTTCTTTTACAACCTAGAGAACTATAGCAGGACTGCTTTAGTTTAGCTTTAAAGAAAAAGAAAGGGTAAGTAAAAGAAACTTATAAGAGTGGAATGTATTTGTTAATGTTTCATAGGTCATAGTTTTTCATCCCTAAGAAAACAGTCCCAACACTCCAAGAAATCTTCATCAAAGAATTAAGCCTCAGTGCAAAAATACCTTCTTCCAGCTGAGGCCTGCTCCTGTTCCTAAAGCAGCTCCTATTCCAGGGACATTTCACATGTCGCTCCATAGCAAACCCCCACCTAGACGGACCCTGAGTCATTTCCAAACCTATGCCAGAGCAGAAAATCTACACAAGCACCAGCTAAAGGTGTGCAATTTCTTCACAGTTAAAAACCCCTTCAAACCCTCCCCCAGGGGTGTTCCCCAGGCAGTCACCTGGCTTTTCATTCTCATGAGGATGTAGTTCTTAATCTTCCCATACGGCTCAGCCAGTTTGAGCACGGCGTTGTCAGAGTATCCTGAATGGGGCAAGTTGCTCAGGTGGATCACACGACCGAGTTCTGGTTTTGGTGGCTCAGTCTTTTGGTCAGGCTTACCCTCAGGTTTCTAAGATTAAAAGGGAATGACATTTTTTGAAGAGCTGTATGTAAAATATACATGGGTAACTGTCCCTTGATTAATTTGATGCAACTGAGAAGTACAAGAATTAAGAATAACTTAAATGCAGCAGCCCCTTAACACTGATTAACCCAGATTAAAAAAATGCTGCTAAAAAAAGTAGAAGTGTTTTACCTTTATTCTCTTGTATTTTTGTGACAAGTGGACTCTCACTGGTTTCCCAAACACCAGGGCAGGTGTTGTTGAATAATATTCGACTGCAGCCTGGGCATCTTCAGTAGTTGACATTTCAATAAATGCCTGAAATCACATAAAACCAAATTTAGTGCTGCTCCTTCAGGAATCTATTTTGTTTCAAATTTTCAAGCTCTTCCATGCTTTCTTTTTAAAAATAACTCAGAAATGAAAACTGCTTTTTGGTTACAACATGAACTGGCTTGTAGGACTTGGCACGAATTTCTTGGCGTGAAGATACTTTATTAAGGTGCACAAACAGAACTATTTTGTTTGTTTACATGGCACCTAGATTTGGATTCAGAACATTCAATTGCTTCCTGCTTTTCCACTTCTACGATATTGCCTTTCTCCACACTTCAAAATAAGACACATTGTATAATACAAACTAAGATGAAGTAAGTTCTCAGATAGTTTTAAAACTAAAGCAGAATATGGTGTTGCAAAAGCTATGAACAATCAACAAGGAGGAGTTGACAATATTTAAGTGAAAATACAGTAGTACAGTCTTTCTGGAAACACACTCTTCCTTTCCCACATGACCTTGGTGACATGTGTCATCTCACTTGGTCGCTGAGAAAGTCCTTTTCCAAAACCACAGTTCAGACAGTGACACGAAGCCCATCAGAGACACCAGCCAGCACCACCAGCAGTGCCCTGGGACCCAACCTCACCTCATTGATTTTGTTTAGAATCAGGTGATTTGTAATTATCCCAAAGGGTTCAACGAGCTGAAGCAGCTGATATCTCAAGTTCTTTCCCCTCTGGAAATCCATGATGTGCACAACTCTGCTTGTTTCCTGTTGAAGACAAAAGCACATGTACACAGCAAGAAAAAGCCCCTGTGTACCAGCAAATCTAAAGAGTCTGCCAAGGCTTGCCCTACTGGTGTAACTTATAAGAATTTTTCAAAAATTCTTATATCTATCTTCACTAGTAACCAGAACAAGATCTATACAGAAAAGGCAAAGAATTTCTAGGGATTTCCAGACGAAGATGCCTGCCATGCCAAAGCTGCCTTTCTGTAACTTTGTGTCCCACAGCTTCATCATAAGAGAATGTCTAAAGAAGTTCTGCACAGTTTTGGAGTAAGTATTTTGTTGAGTACTCGACACAACAAATCCCCAGTCTCATGCCAAAGCTTCAGTACTTCCACACAAAAATTCTAAAATCTCACTTCTAAAGACAATACATTCATTAAAAAAAAATCCAAAAAAAAACCCAGGCCTTAAGAAAGCACAGAAAAATTATGTAACAAAAATGCATGTTAAAAAACCAATGAATTTTAAATACTAACCACTCTGCCCTTTTGCATGTGTCTGGGTCCTTGCATATTTCCATTTCCAGCTCCTTTAAGAAATTAAAAGAATGAACAAACTTAGTTCAACCTAAGGCTGGGATTAACGTCTCAACACAAGTTCTTAAAAGTTATATCACTTGTAATACCAAACCAGAAAGACATTGTTTTAAAAACTAATTATTTCATTGTAGTCTAAAAAGGTTTTTAATTTATTTCAGAGCTCTTATAACTTGGGGTCCTCATTCCTGCTCCCTCTGATCACTAACATTAAAGAAAGCTGAATTTATTGCTGTTCAGGAACAATAGAGAATAAGTACAGCTCACTGGGAAAAAAAAACAAATCTCCTGTTTTAAATAAGATTTGTCAGAGCAAAACATCTCTGTATACATAAGATGTGAGATTTCTTTAAGACACACTTTTTACAGTTGAGGGTTTAGGTTCTAAAACATCACCAGTTCTATCACAATGCCCATTAAAAAAAAAAAACAAACAACAAACCACAAAACCAAAAAACCCCTTCCAAACACTTTGGCTTATAATTAAATTTGAGATGTTTTGAAAAAGTTAAGTGTTATTTTAATGAAATTAAATATGAATGCATCTATGAGCTAAAAGGTGTCTAAAATACTTGTACTCTGTCAGAATATCCAGGTAAATTAATTTTGCTCTTTTAGTCATTTGAACTATCTAAAGAGAGGAAGTAAGAGCATCAGGCAATTTATTTCTCAAATTCATTGGATATTAGGGGGAAAAAAACACTTAGAACACCGAACTCTTACAAGTTTCACCCAGAAAAGTCCACTAACACGTAGCTACTCGGAAGACAGATACAAAAACCTCCTAGATGGAAAAAATCCAAGCCCAAAACATGTACATTAATCACAGTTAAAAATCATCAGCCATAGGGAGTTGGCAGCTGGCAGCAAGATGTAGCGTGGGAATTCAGTACCAGTCTTTAGTCCCTCCTTAGCCAAAATATTTCAGCTCTACTCAGAAAAGTGCTTTCTTTTGTTGTTTTAAAACACTGGTAACAAATTAAAACAAAAGTTAAAAAAATCGCCAAGAACAACCCATCAAGAAGTTAAGCCTGGTAAAGGTAGGTGCCTGTTGAGGTTACCTCTGGGCCCAACAGGAGGTCCTCCAAGGTGGAATGGAGGTGGTGGTGGTCCCAAAATTCCGGGTGCAGGGTTTGTAGATTGCTGCAACATAAAGGGATCACCCCTAGAAAGAGGGAAAAACATTCTGTCATTTTAAACCAAAAAACTGTGAAGCTTTCATTCACAAAAGCCCCTAATTTCTGCAGAGCATCTATGGAGACAACTTAGGCTCTTTTTACTGCTGCCCTTCAGCTAGAAAATAAGGGCAGGAATCCATCTGAAGCAAAAGAGGTGCGTTGTTTCACACAAAATGTTAGGAACGTCCTCTGATTCAACTACACAATTATAAATACTTCAAAATTAATTACTACTTACATTCCATGTCCTGAATCACTGTCAGGATTCCATTCCGGGTATCTTAAAACAAACAAAATGAAAAGAAAATATAAGAAAAATGCGATCTCCTCTTGCTGTGTAACACTTTTCACACAAGCAGTGATACCTGTAGGTGTAACACAGCTGCAGCACAGACATCACTCCAGGCCCACTGCCAGAGCCATGAACAGCACTGATAGAAATGCTGTTCTTCAGGACAAACTCTGTACACTCTTTGCAGAACTGCTGGTTTTACAACAAAAATGTACAAATTGGTATCAGTAACTACAATTACAATAGGTTCCCAGCTGCTGAGATCCAACAGTTACATATACACCAGTAGGATTCCAAAGTTATGAACCAGGATCCCTTTTTGTCCTGAAGATGCTCTAAAGTTGTTTTTATTCCCTACAAGGCACAGAATGCTTTCTAAACCTGCTTTGTGCAACATAACAGTTATTTAGAATCAGGGAACATCTTGAGCTGGAAGGGACCCACAAGGATCACCAACTCCTGGCCCAGCACAGGATACCCAACAATCCCGGCCTGTGCCTGAGCGCTGCCGCAGCACTCCCTGAGCTGTGACAGGGCTGGTGCTGTGCCCAGGCTGAGCCCTCATCCCCAGTTACTGTACTTCCAGTTCATACATTTCGAGCAGCAGCTGACAGCGGCGGCTGTGAGTCGCTCCATTGATGTGGTGGTTCCACTCCTGCAGCAAAGTAAACAAGTCACAATTAGCAGCCACACATGGAAGTCTCCTTTCCACAAAGTCATGTCCTACAGCGCAGTATCTTCTCTTCTAAGCTGGAGTTTTGCAGATACATAGATAATGGAATCTGTTTGTGGTGCTTTGAAGACACACTGACATTGGACCTACCTCCTCCCTCCTAACCTGGGCAAAAGGGTGTCTGATGGAACTGGGCTTGCTCCTGCCTCAGAGTGCAAAGCTCCCTGGAAAACTACAGCCCAGGCACAGAGTGCCATGGCAGCCTTTGGAACTGAAGGCTGAGTGTTTGTTTTGTCTTCAGGCATTTCAGAATTTCCTCCACTCTCTCTGCTTCATTCCTCAGACTTCTACAGATTAATGTGAAGCAAACACTTCAATTTTTAGAACCATAAAGAGGCCAAGAAATTGCACGGAATTCAGAAAGGAAAGACTAAAAGAAATGAAACTGCATAGCTAGGACAAACTTCAAGTATATAAGTGCAATATAAAATATATGACCATTCAAGGGGAATGGTCAAGGAAAAAGCAGATCTAAATCAAGGTGATTCAAAGAAATAACAAAATTAAATAAATCAACCAGATAAAACTCCTCCTGGTTCTGGTTTTAGCACTAGGAAGGGATGATGGATTTCTACTTTTTCTCTGCAGACTGTTTAAAAGGGAGTTATTTCTTTTAGTGCCTGATCTCTGTATCTTTACATTGCTACAAGTAAGAGCACAAGTCTGTGCTGTATTCCACATTTGTGAAGTGACAGAACCTCTGGAGATTCCCCGCTGCACATCTGGGAACCACGGCCTGACCTTCACTCTGCTGCTCCTCAGGGAGGAAAGGAATCAGCAGAGATAAACGGGGGAGAGTAATTCAAGAACCTTGGGGCTGAAGTTTTTCTACAACTCAAGGTTTTTTCTTATCAGCCACACTTTCAACTATGAACACAAAGAACACTGGCAACTGCTTTATGTGGCTCTTCTTACATCTGTTTCTGCTCTGCATCCACAAAGGATTTTCTACTAATCCCTCATCTTTCCAGATTTTTGGTTTCTGCCACACTACAGCCATCCTTCTGGATACAATGAGACACTCCCAAGGCTCACTGTAGTGTTTCCATATGTTAAATGCCTACTCTGCACTTTCCACACAGGAGAAAAACCTGGATTTAAAATCTCTCATAAAGTACTACAATATTACTCCATTACTCCTGACATGGAGCAAGATGAAATCTTCATCCATTTTATCAACACGTAAAATGAGAGCACCACTTTTTCTTGTTAACTGCACAAGATGTAGGCTCTGCAACTATAAATAGATTGGCAATTAGGATGAAAAATACCCATCAAAAAAAAAAATCTATGAACCATTCAAATATGAAGTTGCTTCAGTTCAACACTTGCTAACATGCTAGCACTACACTCTAGAAAACAGTCCTTTAAATCCCCAAACCCCTCTAAATGTGGGTGCAGTTAGTAAAGCCTCAGTGGCTGGTTCTGACAGATGTAACATGCTTTGGATCTGGCTCAACACATAATTTAAAATTATTCTAAACTGACACAGAATTTACCTGCAGACTAGAGGCAAAATTTGGGAGATCTACTCCTCATTCAAATGCTTTTAAATTGGAAAAAAAGGGGAATCTGACTTATAACTTTAGATTTTTCTTTCCCCCAGGGAACAATGATAGCTCATCTACTTTAGCTTTTTATTATGCAATTCTTAATCTGGATTCCCTTTACTGCCTACACCCAGTCGGAAGTGTCCCTTCCCCAAGGTTTTGGAACACCAGGTATTTGTATTTACAGGAACTCATTAACACAAAGGTCCCAAGTTAAGTGAGACAAAACTTGAACTGAGTTTCTAAAAACCCAGATTACTCTTTAGCTGAGTTGATGCAAGCGAGAGGACATGCTGTTCCTCAGAAAATGAGGCCACACTCAAGCACCTAATTTTAGCCAGCCCTCTCCCAGAGCTACAGCCAGGTTTTCCCTCTGAGATGTACCAACCAGGTTCAAGTGTTTAACCTCCAAACTCATCTGCTCAAGTTGCATCAGCCTTTGTCTCTGGCAGGAAAACAATCCCTCCTCATCTAATAGCTCATGCTCTGATAAAGGGATAAGGATTGACAAAATGCCTGAAGTAACTGGGGCACAATTTACTTCACAGACAGAAAATAAACTGGGTCTTAAAATATAGACACATCAAATTAAAGAAGCAATTAAGAACATCACCAAAATAATAATAATAATACCAATCTGCCAATTTAAATTACACTAAGGATGTTTAATACCTTATTTGCACTTAAAATATACATGGCTTGATCAAACACTTGTAAAAATCTCTGATATTATCTGGAGGTGGGAAAAATGAGATTATGTTACTGCAGTAATAAATTTACATAGTCCCAGCTAAGAAAAGCATTCCCTTTCTGCTTTCCATAAATTTCGGTTCAAATCAGATTACTTTTAAAAGTTATGTTTTACTTGATTTGATTTTGTGGGAGACAAAATAAGAAATTCTGTAATGGTTGGGTATGCAAAGCAGAGGAAAGGAGAGAAAAACTCTTGTGGTGACATGACTTCTGAAATGAAAACAAAGCCCAAACTTGGGACATAAGAACCAGATGATCCAATCGCAAATATTTTACGGTGTACTAGCAGTTTTAAAGTCAAAGTACATTCCTAAAAACAAAATTTTACATGTTACAGAAGAGGTCAGCCACTTAGGTTATGCTGTTAAAAAGAATTTGGTATTTCTTGTACCTGGAAAGGTATTTTCATGTGGATATTCTTTCATTAGATCTGCACTTCAAAACACACTAAGAGCCACGAGCCTTTAAAATAAAGAGCTAAAAAGACCCCTACTTACAGGATTACTGGTTGCCATCTTCAAGGGCCTCAGAAGTTTATGCTTTCAATCTACCCAAATGAAGTCCTTTTACAGAACTGAGCATGGCAGCTAAACTGTTAACACTAAAACTTTTGTGAAAATAAATGTGAAATACAGGAGACAAGAAACCCGGATTACTGTATTTTATATAAAAAGTAATTAAAGCAACACAAGTTCATAAACTGTCAGATCAGGAGGAGTCATACAGCGTGTGCTCTAGAAGTGGTTTGACCGTTTCCTTGCAGGGACAGAATAACTTGTATATCAAAAAGATCAGATGTACAGAAGCAGCACTTTTTGAGAGGTAACTGTAAAGAAATGGTTAGTAACAGCAATTCCACATTGTATCAATTTTACAGTAATAGCATGTATTATGTTTTCAATTGAAGGCCTTCAAGTTAATTAGCCACTAATTGTGACAAGAGGGGCACTGTATTAGCCAATTAGCCAATTAAATTGCCTAGTATACTGGAAATCAGCAAGATGAGTACATTGGAAAAGCTGAAAGTGAGAAGGCTCTGAAAATACCATCTGAATCAACAGGCCATTTTGAGTAACCTGCTCCCTTTGCAGAGTTGCACTAGTCATGGATACCTAAGAGGGAAGTCTCAGCATCACCGAGTACACCCGAAGATCCACTCTATTTGTGGGCCAAGTAAAGAACACTACTAGGAACACAGAGCAGGATACTGCAATAGCAAACTGATTGCTTGGAGAGTCTACAGGGATAGATGCAACATGTGACAATAAAAAGTGAGTCTGAAGTGTTCTAAGAAAGTTGTGAAAAAAGGAGAAAAATGACGACAAATTTCAGCCATAGTATGAGATAGAGTGTTAAAGTGAAATTAAAAAGGCAAGAATGAGCTAATCTAAAATGTGGTTTTCACTTTTGCAAATAAGTTCCAGGGCTCTACATTAACTCTTTCCCTTTGGACAGGGAAAAAGCAGAACTGTGCAAGAATGCATCTTAACTACACATAAATCAGCAATCAAGACAGATGTGGAGGAGAGCTGAAACTAGCTTCCAGAATGGCACAGTAGATACACTGCAAAAAAACCCCAAACCAACAAAAAAATACAAAACCCACCCCAAAACTGCTTGAATGTCAGATGTTTGTGGTTAAGAGAACATGTAGATGTAAAATATAAACAAGATATCCCAGTAGATGATAGCTGTTTGACTTGAAGTTAAGCAATCTGGGCAAATAAAATACATTAATGTAAAGCCCTGGTTTACAATGTTTGTAAACAATTACCTTGCAAATAAACCAAGTGCCTTTTTCACTCTCAAACCAACTTTCAGATCATTTCAAAAGCAACCAGGCCATAGAAATAATTAAAGAAATAGGTAAAAACAGAACAGATACTACAACGTAAAGAAAAATAGAAGTATCTGGTGTATAACTCACCTTATTAGAATGAACTGGCATATCACATATAGAGCACAGATGGGGATAACCCTTCGGTAAGAATCCATGGAAGTCTTCAATATTGCTATTTGGAGGAGCACCTCTCTTTTTCTCAAAGAGAGATCTCTCAGGACCAGGACCACGACCCATTCTGTCATACTCACTGTCAAATTTATGATAGTTATGCGAAGTCTCACCATAAAAAGATTCATCCCTACACCTTTCTCCATCTCTCAATCTGTCATCTTCATAATCCATTCTGTCATAATAACCAGATTCTTGAGAACGACTTCCATGGTCATAGTCAACCACTGGGTTGAGACTAGGACCACGATCATCAAAGCTATCTCTTCTAAAATGCCTTTTTTCTTCCCAATCATCCCTAGGTACTCTGTATGGTGGTTCCCGTGTGGATGATCTGCCATCTCTACCATAACCTTCTTCAGCTCTCCTCCTTTTAAGTTGTAGAAGGATCTGAGGCAAGTTTTCAGGAGTGATCTTGTCCTCGGGATAGCGACTCAGTTCATCTAAGTCTCTAGCAGACAGACCAAAGCTGGCCAAAATGTTTGTGGCCTGGTCTGCATCTCCACGGTGCTGAGAAGACAAAGGGAGCGGACCTCTACTTCCAATGTTAAATATAGACTGCAAATTATGGGAAGAGGTACTACCAGAAGACAGTGCACTATGAGATCCTTGTTGGTTCAATGAAGAACTCATTCCAAGATTCATTAAGCTAGCAAGGCGTGCAGTACCCTGGTTCATCCTTCCAAGAGATGCTGGCATATTTAAAGACTGGGTAGCAGCAGCAAGAAGGCCTATTCCTGCAGAGAGGTCACGCCCATGACCTTGTGAATCCCTACTCAGAGATGACTGCTGGAATGACTTGGACATTGTAGAACTAGAGCTTGTCTACTTTATGGATCAAAAAAATTTCTTTTTTTAGGTTTTTTTTTAAGATGGCTGCAAAGAGAGCTCACACTAGAAAGCTAGGCAAACTTCACTTCAAAAACGGTAACGCCAAGAAAGAGGATCAATAATGACTGCAGATCTTCTTCAAGCTGAGAAACACCAGACAATTCTGTAGAAAAACAAGCAGTTTTAGTCATAAATCCCTTTAAACAGATGCAGTTTTAAGCTTATGCATCATGTTGATCTAAAAAAACATTAAAGATCTCAATCTTACATGGCTTTTATCACATAACAGATTCAAGAGGTACCCAGAACCTACATATATTATTGCAGATAAAAATACAGTAGTGTTTCCTATACATACTATTCTTCTTCCATAAAAAGCTACTTTCATACTGAAGAAAAGTGAATTTCAGAAGTCTGCGATGTCTGAAAGCATCTATAAAGTTTACTGACATGTAAACCTTGATCTCTGGTTAATGGCTTTGTTCATACCCTACATTACTGTACTGTGTCTGTGAGAAGAACACAAAAAACTTAGGCCCATAGAATCCAAGATGACTTCGGCATATAACACATATTTGAAAATGAAACCTGTACCACCACAGAACAGGACGAAAGGAAGTTAAAAGTAACTGAAGTCTGGGCAAAAAGTTTCTGCTATAAGATCTGTAAATAAGACCAAACATAATATTCAATCTTTATGCAGTAAAATTTCAATACTGATGTGAAGACAGATGTGAACAAGAAAAACAAGTTTTACATTTTGCAGGAAGTAAACAAGACCTCTTGTTCCAATTGCAGTTACACCGCTAACAGCATTTCGGAAGGGATTCTTTATTCTCTTACATGGCAGCTGTGACATCAGCCTGTACTCTCAGACCTCAAGCTAAACAAGGTCAGGCTTAGTGCTGGGATGGGAAACCCAAGGAAAACCCTGCTCCTGCAGGAAGAGACCCCAGTGAGTCAGGAGATGGCACAACATCCCAGTGGCCCTGTCTTATACCAGCATTGCCTGGCTGGGGCTGGCATTGACACCATGACCACTTGTTGGAGTTAAAGATCGTAAAACTGCTCACAAGAGAGAGGTGACTCTTTAGTGCCCCACTAAAATACTAACCTAGCAGTCAAATATTTGGTTCAACTGCATTTACATGAAGTTTTAACTAAACAGTCTATCTGTAATGGTTGGGTATCTGTAATGGTTGGTATATCTACAGTATGCTGCAATTAATATATTTCAAAATTTGTTCTTTTAGTGTAAAGCAGAAAATAAACTGCAATACTTCATCCCATCCTCCTCCAGCCTTGGAACAGATACACAAAGTTTAAAGCAATTCAACACAACTGAAAATATTCCACCAGGAATAATCTGTTCCTGGGTCCCCGATGCCGCAAAGCCCTTTCCAATGTTGTCAGAGCAGTTCTGCTTCTCCAGCACTGCCACGAGGAGCATATCAAACACAGAATCACTTGGAAAAGAAACAGGCACAGACTGCACAGCTGCAAATGAAGTCAGCTCCCAAGAGTACAGGTACGTTTGGGGAGGAATGAAAAGGACAAAATGAAAGCAAGGACTTTCCCTTGAAGAGACCAGCTCTGCAGAAGGCAATGGCTCTTGTACTGGAAACAGAAGGAAAAAGGTCAAGGTTAGGAATCGGACTCTATCCCCACTGCCTGCTCAATCCACAACCTGCTCCAACACTGCATGAAGCTGAAAAGCACTTGGGTTTTCTTTCTCAGTAGCAGCATGTCACAAAATGGTGCATTTATGTGAAAAAAATGGATTCTCTGAAAAATATACAAAATACACGTAACTCACACAACTCCACCTTTGCAAAGTAACTCCTTTATACAATTTGGTACATACTCTGTTATCAATGCATCTATACTCATTTCAGCTACATTTTTAAGATTCACTTGAAACCTTAACTCTGCGACATCTGGTTAAGAATAAGAGATTGAGAAACATGGGGATGAAAACAAGTTTGAAAGTTCTGAGGCAGAAGACAGAAAAACACTGCAGAAAGCTTCAGAGGAAAACAGTAACACAAGAACACAGGGGGAGCAGGCCAAGCAAATTCTAAGGGAGATGTCCCAGAGAAGGGAGTCACACTGGAGAACACCTGAACAGGAAGTATTGAAGAACTATATTGTAAAAATCAAGGCTCTTTCAAGTTCAAATAGAGAGGAACACTAATATTCACCTGGGCACCATGCTTTTATCTTTTATTCATTCAGTATTGTTCAAAAGTACTTCATGACAATTTTACGAGTTAATCCTTATTCATTCCATTTTTACACCTAAATTTACTCCTAGTTCATTCAGACACTTTCAAAACAGTTTAAAGCTGAACTTACTGGGTTCTTCATAAAATCAGGTATTCCAGATGGCTGTCTGAGCCTGACCCTGCAGCGATTCAACAGATATCCCTGTGGTCAGGGTAGGCTTGGTGTGTCCTGTTGTTAGTGCAAGGACCCACACTATTTAAGTTTCCACAGAATCAGGAAAGTTCTCCACTCTTCAAAAACACCCTTTCTCTTTGAACAAATGCTCCCTAATCCTCTCATTACAGCTGTCAACTGGCAGTTCCATTGTGTGCTGCTCCAGGGGGATTAGCAGGGAACAAACCCCATTGCACCCCAGCCTGGCAGGACCAGAGCTGCAGGGACCCAATAGTGCCATGCTGAGACCCCACACCAGAGCCTTTACAGAACCACATCAAGCTCATGCTGCTGTGAACACCCAGGGAAGGGGCAAAGGGAAAAATAAAAATAGGAAAGATGGGAGAAAAACCAAGACAAAGACACAAAGAGGGACAATCTTATGGAAAAGCATGAAGTGAGACAGTAAGACAACTGTATGATGAAGACACAGCACATGCTGGCAGTTGGTGCTAGTCAGCAAATGCCCTACATCCAATTAAATATCTGAGTGGAGTACTTAAATAAACAAGTTTGAATATCCTCAAAATCCACTATTTATGACACTACTTATCTTGCAATGGCTGCTGCACTCCACTCCTAACCAACCCCATCCTTTAAGATCCGATGAAGACAAAGGAACGAGGTGGGGGAAGAATTCTACCATCACACCAAAGGATGTTTAACTTCCACATGGTCAGGTTTAAAATGATCCTAAGGCAGCACTTCCTGTGCTGATCGCTCCAGAGAGACTCCATGCCACTATAGATAGAGACAGGTTCCCATGGAGCAGGGCCAGCTTTTGAGAGAGGGTGCCATCAACTGAGTCACAGCAACAAGACATGTAGGACTGAACAGAGCTGCCTGGAGAGTCAGATGTGAGTTAGTTGAAAGTGTTATGCTAATTGTTTTCTATGTAATTTCAGCTATACTGGGAACAGACAGGCTTTCACATACACCTTTTAATAATATCTGTGGACAGAAATTTGGCCATATTAAGATTTCAAAATATATAATATAAAGCAATCTTGAAATAAGTTGAAAGTCAAAATGTTGTTAGATTTCCAGACAAATGCAGATAATGAAAATAATTTATACCTACAAGTTGCAAAAGAGTTTTCTATAAAGGCAGACAACAAAAATGAGAGATTTGAATCCTACAGAGTATGCCATCAAATAGAGCCCAAATTGAGGCTGATTTTCAAACACTATAGAAGGTTTTTCTTTTAGTGTAAAACTGAACATATCTTTTCAATAAAGCTTACACAACTCTTGCTCCAATATTAATTTTCACCCAAGAACAGTTTAATTCAGTGAATTCTTGCAATATACTGATCATGCTGAACAAAATAACTATAGTTTGTCACCTTTTATGGAACACCAATAGGCTGAAAGTAAGTCCCCAGCTCCCTATTCCTTCTGCCACTCTCAGGAGGTTTTAACCTATGCACAGTTATTATAATTTTAATGTTTATCTTGTTCTTAGAACAACTCATCTTTTACCCATTCCTCTTCCACTATTTACAGAAAAAAAGTCTTAAGAATAAAAAATAACTGTTTTCACTTTCTAATCAGTTTCACTTTCACTTCAAAACACATTGAATTTAAACAAATAAACTCAATTATGGTAAAAGCATGAAAATCTGCAAGCTGAAAAGCACACCCTTAGTTTGTAAGGACACAATGCTTTTGCAGACCATACACCCTTGGGAAAAAAGTCTCATAGAAGTTTTTGGAAATCTGCATTTTGGATAAAGATCTATAGGTCTTCCTTCTCCTCTCTTACACATCGTAGTCAGTGTGGCAATCCCTTCTGACATGGAAGAATTCTTATGCTTCTTGGCAAAACTGGCTCCAGCACATCATGACAAAAGGGTTACTGAGAGAAGAGATCTGGAATTTGGACAGGCAGCCCCCCATGCTGCTCTGAGAATTAATGGCAGTAAAAACAAGAACTTGCAAGGAAATAAGAAGCTAGAACCTAGTTGCTGAATGACCCACCACAATGGATTTCAAATCTACGGGATTAACTTTCGGACAATACAGAAAAGGTCTCTGTCTTTCCAACGGCAAAGGAGGAATCGTCCAGTAGCCTTAGAGAAAATGCAGATTCTTACTCATTTCAGGTTCCAGTGTTCAGAGTGGTTATTTAATATTGGTGTTTCACATGCAAGAAAAGCACTCATCTTGTTCAAACCATCTCAAAGGTCATGCCCTCAGAAACTTCAGGAGCACCTGGCACACAGCATGCACGAGCTTTTTCTGGGCACAGATTAAACAGTCTGTTTCAGGTACAAAAACTGGAGGAGTTTCAGTTCTCAGGATTATGTTTAGTTTCATCCCAAGGACTTCCTTGATCAGAGGAGCACAAAATAATCTGAGAGCTGAAGTGACTGTGACAGAGGATTGCTTCAGAACAGAGAAGTGTGACATCTGAACAGGCGTATTTACAAATAGGGAATTAAAATGACTGGTTTAGCAATCAAGAATCTTAAAAGAAATTAACAGTTTTCAACATCTGAATGCAAAAAGGAACACTGAAAGAGGCTGGTTTCCTATTTCTGTTCATTATATAATTTAATATATTCAACCATCCCTCTTTTGTCAGAAGTGCATTTAAAAACTGCATTTATTCCTTCACAGAGAGAGAAGTGGGGAAAAAAAAAAGATCCAAGGAACAGCAGAGAAAGAAGGCAAATCCCATGTATTTTTGGAAAGGGAAAGAAGTAACACCCGGAAACAATACACAACTGCTGTCACTGTGGTGACCACACCACAAACATACCACCACCTCTATGGCTTCCAGCCATTACTTTCTACTACTTACAATCCCACTGACACCTTTCAGAGCCCCAATTCTACAGTAAGACAGATGCACACAGGTTCCTGCACCTACAAAAAGCTTCATAGAGCCATTAGCAGAAGGGCTCTGCCAAAAACAGTCTCTGTGGAATGCTGTGGGATCTTAGCTGGGAAGCTCTGATAACACAACTCTGTGTCCATACACAACGAGGACACAATCGCTTTTCAATCCCAGCAGGTTTGGGACCAGCATCCCCTCGGGCACCAAAACTTTGATACCAACCACAGAACATACCACAATAATTTTATAAACAGGTCATACTGAAAGTGATCCAAACACAGACCAAATTTTACCATTCAAAAAAAAAAAAGGCAAAAAAACCCCCAACAGAACAGTTTTGTGCTCTGATCTGGTAAACCAAAGTTACATCTGCCTCCAGGCATTTCCAGGGCTGGGATAAAATCCTGCTCTTTCCCAGCTGAAATTCTGCATGAGGTTGCAAGAAGTATTTCAGCTGCAGAGAAAAATCAAGGAACTGTTTCACTGGTTTAATGCTCAAAATAAAACCCCTTTTGTTGAAATTATGACTGCATAATATGGTACTTAAACACTCACAAACTAAAATTAGTTCAGGAATACTGTGAGGTATTTGCTTTCGTTTTCAAGATTTGTTGATGCAGAGAGCTGATGAAGAAAGGAAACAGCACTGAGGCTACAAAAAACCACTCATAAATTAACAAACTGAATGGAAATAATTTCATGGTAGCTTCTCCCCCAGAACTGCTGAGCCACCCAGAAGCCTGTCAACTATTACATTACAAAATACTTTTGTGTTCATCAAATCTTTCAACAGAGACATGCAAGTCACAGTGAAGGGCAGCACACAGCATTTCCTAATTTCTTACCACATTAATGAGTGTTTTTGATTAAGCATAGTCCTGAATAAACCAGGTGGCTGTAACAGTTGTATTTAACTTCAGACTGGAGCCCCAAAGACTGACTCTTCTTCCCCCCTTGGCTTTCAGTTTTTATCTTTAGGAACACGGATATTCACATTTTCAGGATGCATTTCGAAATTTCTCTGGGGGTTTCTTCCCCACCATTTAGTTCTGGGATGTATGTAACACCAAGTGCACAATGCAGAAGTACAAACACTGGCTTATCACTCCAAAATCACATGACCAAGGCCTGAGTGCCAGTATCCTCACCCAGAATTCAGTAATGAATCATTCTGGGAAGTTTTTATAAAATTCAAGATAGAAGTTCACTAATTTCTTGGGAATACAATAAAAATGTTACTATGTTCCTCTACATTAAAAAAACCCCAATATATCATTCTAGTACATTGAAAAGTTAAATATATTCAATATGTTTCAAAATATGAGAAGATTAAATCACTGGATCAATAGATTCTTTGTAAAGAATTTTCTGGAAATGCACCCTTTTCTTCTCCCCATGAAAACTACACAGACTGCTTTAAGAAACTTACATTTTTGACCAGAGCTGCTCCCTACCTATCTGACTTCAGGAAATAAGGGCCACCTACAGTTCAAAAAATCCTGAAGAATTTAAGGCTGAGTAAAAAGAACAAAGATTGTTCAGTAGTTTGAACCAGCATCAGATACTTTTTTCCCAAAGGTTTGCATTGTGGAAAGAAAAAAAACCACACATTTAGAATCTGAGGAACGGTTCAGCTTTCGTTCAACAGCATAAATGCCTCATTTATCAATTAACAAAGCAGTTCTTCAGGCTCCCAGAAAGTTCTTTTCAACTTCTGCTTGTTTTCAGAATAGATGAACTTTGTGTCTCGTTACTTTGACTCTGGAAGCAGAGGATGTATATTAAAAAAACCGAGTATTATCAATCAACCACAAGAAGAGAAAAACATCCCCGCAGCTGTATTTGTAACCACAGCTTGAATAATATGAAAGTGAAACTGAGTAGAAAGAGGGGTCAAACGGATGCTTGCACTGTCACGATTCTTGTTGCTCAATTCATTAATTCTTAAGGCCAGACGAACATCAAAACCTGGAGTTTTTGACTCTAATGGCCTTCAGAGAGTTAAGGAAGGACGGAGGAACAACGCCGCCTATAAAGCCTCGGCTGGCGCCAGCAGTGCTGGCAGGGCACAGGGAAGAGCTCCAGGCAGCGAGAAGCGCAGCTGAAGCTGGCTCACGGCTGCAGTGCCGGGGTGCCGAGCGGGAGCCGCTGTCTCCGGGCCCGGGGGGCGGCGATGGGGGGGAAATCGGGGCTTTGTTAAGGCCCGACGCACCCGCAGTACCGGCAGGCGGCGGGCGGGGGAGCCCCGGGGCCCTCGGCACCG